>CAIGQQ010006051.1:1010208-1024767 GCA_903798035.1 Danio albolineatus | reverse complement strand
AGACAGACAGACAGACAGACAGACAGACAGACAGACAGACAGACAGATAGATAGATAGATAGATAGATAGATAGATGCTTGTGGTTGCCTAAAGCATGACTTCCTCTCAATGCTGTTCTCAATATTGTGTTTTGCTGGCTCTGGTATCATACAGCTTCAGGTCGGAGCAGGATCTTGGCAGAGAGTGAACACTAAAGTGCCCATCAGATCCCCTCGCTACGCTGTCTTCGACCTGTCTGAAGGAAAGGACTATCTCTTCCGTGTTCTGTCTGCTAACATATACGGCATCAGTGATCCCTCGGAGCCCACCAGCACTATAACAACCCTGCAACTAAAGGGTAAATTCTTAAAATTACAAAACAGCATGTCAAAGGCCACTGCACTTCTGATGTGTTCAGTTAAGCTATTTGAATGGTGAATCTGCCGCATATGAAATTGCATATACATCTTTGAAGTTTTGGTCGGGCTGTGACTTTGATGTTGTTATTAAGGCAGTAATGAATTTTATATGCCTTTCTGTGGTGGAACTAATTCATGCATGATAGGTCATCAAGAAATTGATTGGGCTGGTTGGTGAAATCAGCCTTGAAATGAAGTTCTTTGTTCATTCAGGTGTGCCCTCGGCTCCCGGACAAGTCGTCGCAACCAGGGAAACAGACACCTCTGTTCTAATCCAGTGGGCTCCTCCGAAGGATCCCAATAACCTGATTGGATATTACATCGATTCTTGTGTCAAAGGATCTAAGGACTGGGCCTCGGCTAATCACAAGCCCCATAAACAGACGAGGTATGGGCTACACTTTTCATGAATAGAGTACACAATGCATTCAAAAAATTACTTCAGCTGCTTGTTCAAACTAATTAGTTACAATTTTGTGGACCAAATATATTTTAATACACAAAAATAAATAAATAAATAAATAATTTAAATTATTTTTTTAAATAAAATAAAATAAAATAAAATAAAATAAAATAAAATAAAATAAAATTGAATTAAATTGAATTAAATTAAATTAAATTAAATTAAATTAAATTAAATTAAATTAAATTAAATTAAATTAAATTAAAAAAGCAGTGGCCCAGTGGGTAGCACGACTGTCTCACAGCAAGAAGGTCACCGGTTCGAACCTCGGCTGGGTCAGTTGGAATTTATATGTAGAGTTTGTATGTTCTCACTGTGGTTGTGCGGGTTTCCTCCGGGTGCTCCGTTTTCCCCTACACGTTCGAAGACATGTGTTATAGGGGAATTGGGTTGGCTTAATTATCCGTAGTGTGTATGTGAATGAGTGTGTCTGGATGTTTCCCAGTGATGGGTCGCAGCTGGAAGGGCATACACTGCGTAAAACAAATGCTGGATTAGTTGGCGGTTCATTCCGCTGTGGCGACCCCAGATTAATAAAGGGACTAAGCCGAAAAGAAAATGAATGATGTATGTATATGTATATAATATACTTTACTGTACTGTATTATAGAAGATATACTGTATAATATACTGTATATATAAACAGTAGTCAACATCTGAAGTGGATCAAAACCTTTGATCAAAATTGTCCTAAAACTATTCTTGTTTTTCTTGGACAATTTTGAAAACGTTTATCCGCTTCAAATGTTGACTACAATGTTAAATGGTGATTACTGTATAAATAAATAATACAATTAATGCCACAATTATTAGCCCTCCTTTGAGTTATTTTTTTACATTTTTCCCAAACAATGATTAGCAGAAGATTAACAGAATTTACACAATAACCAACAAACCACTGTTATACAACAAATTGCCTAATTACCCTAATTTGCCTAGTTACTTAATTAACCTAGTAAAGCCTTGCACTTTAAGCTGATGACTAGTATCTTCACAAATATCTAGTGAAATATTATGTGCTGTCACCATTGCAAAGATAAAAGAAATCAAGAAAAATAAAAATAAAAATATTATTTTTAGAAATGTGTTGACAACATAGGCTGCATCCAAAATCACATACTTCCATACTATATAGTATGCTAAAATCAGTATGCGAGAAGTACCCGGATGACCTACTACTTCCGGTGAGATTCTGAGCCCATTGCTATGCTATGACACTATGCTATCCCATGATTCCCCACAAGAGAATTCATGAATGGGGTGAAGCGACACAACTGACGTGGGCAGGTCACGTGATCATGACAAAATGGCAGATGAAGTACGTCTGAGTTCCGTTCATACTGCTCATATTCATTCTGTATGGAATGTACTTTTCTAACGGCCGAGTAGTACATTTGAATTCAAATGCTGTACCTACTGAGTAGTAGGCAGTTTTGGACGCAGCCGTTCCTTCTGATATTGGAGGAAAAACTATACAGAGGCTAATAATTCAACAGAGCTAGTAATTCGGACTGCAGCTGTATATCTATGCAATGTGCATACAGTAACAGAATCAAAACGTGACCAAATTAGGGAATGGAAATGGATGTTATGGGAAACCAGAAAGCTTACCTCAGGATTTTGTGTTGCTGACATGTTTCTTCTGTGGATGTTATTCTCCTTAAAGATAAATACGGAACATAAATTTCCTCTTTCACTACCTCATTATTGGGTTCACACAGGTTTGTTGTGCACGGCCTGACCACCGGTGAGTCGTATGTTTTCCGTGTACAAGCCATCAACGAGCTGGGCCTCAGTGACGAATCCCAGGAATCAGCCCCTCTTTCTGTGAGAGCTGCTCTTAGTAAGTAGTCTGCCGCACACAGCAACACAATCTCTTTTGATATTCCATCAACAAACTGTTTTTTTTCTTTTGCTAAACACACTCAAAAGCTGCTTTTGAACAGGAAGTCTAGCGTAATGACAAAATTGGGCACCCGGCATAAATTTCCCACCAGATTCCTTTTTAATGACTTTACATCAGGTTGGAAAATGTCTCTATTTATCTTCATTCATAGAAAGCGCTTAGGAGAGTTCCTACGCAATAACAACAGGAAAGATTAATTTGGCACGTCAAACATTTCTTTCGTATACAGCACAGCTGAGTGGTGAAAGGCATCAGCAAGTAGTTTTTTTTTTTTGTTTTGTTTTTATTAAAGCGATAAACCATGAACCAGAGAACGTGTGTCGTGATGACTATGGATGATGCATGTAAAACATCACTACTAATGGATGTTATTTTGTTTTTAAACATGATATTAGGCTAAAAAATAGGAAAAAAAAAGTTTTGTTTAAAAGGGTTGCTCCAGAGTGTATTTTTTAAAGCTTGATTGTGTTTATGGGGTGCAAAGCAATGTGTGCTCATGCTTCATTTGTAAAAAATCACGATATTTTTTATATATCTTACTTTGATTATCAGTGTTGTGCAAGTTACTTCCAAACTGTAATACATGCAGATTACTTGTTACTGTTATTTAAAAGTAATCCCTTACCTTACAATATTACTGTCTCAGAATTGTAATATATTACATGACTCTTATATTACTTTTTAGTTACTTTCACAAAAATAACTCTAGAATTAGAACTTAACATTCTAAAATGACTAAATGTATTGCAGAGCATTTCACATCCAGTAAAAAAGCGAAGATTGAAAAAATAGTTGCTATGGTAACACAACAAGTGTATATGTAAGGGATAATCAACGGCTTGCCGTGCGTTAAAGGATTTTAATGCATGACGTGGAGGCAAAGGACCACACGACACGCATCGGAGTGTGGTCGCCTCCGCGAAGTGCATTAACATCCTTTAACGCACGGCAAGCCGTTTAAAAAAAAGAGCAGGGACTGGTTTCATAACCCTTATATAATGATCTTTTTTCACTAATTTGCTTTTATATAATCAACATCTTTATCTGCAGTGGAATACAACTCATTATACCACAGGAATTCTGCATTGTGGTTTATTGCTTTAATAAACGCTACGATGCATTTCATTGCTGTTTTTTTTTGCATTATTTTATATTAACGATGTGCTTTATGAATCCTATGTGTCTTATGATATGCGTTTCACAATATGCTTGATTTAAAAAGTTACCATGACATATAAAAATCCCACTGTGAATATAATTTATGGTCATACCCCTGGTAGATGGAGATGTTTTAGAAATCATTTTATTCCCTTCAATCCTTGCTAAATGGGTTTAATAATTTATATCAAATGAGTGAGAATGTTTTTCTTGTTTTTTTTTCCTTTTCATATCTCAATGGAACTCTTAGTCAACAAGTAAATTATTCCAGCAGCAGAAGTCTATTAATTTTTTACAGATCTGGATTATTTGTAGAGCTGATTGCTTTATAGCTTCAGCGAACGGCAATCATGTGTTTGAAGTCTTCAGAAAGGGAAAGTACATCTGAGTCCAAAGGACAAAACTAAAGATGAAACTTTTAGACTTAAAAAAGGCAGGCATGTATCTATAAAAAGTTTAACTTCCTCCATATACAAAATTCTAAATAACAATCTCCCCAGCTTACCAAAGATTCTTACTAAAGCAAAAATGGGATCAAAAATCAGACTTGTAATGTTCCTATACTGATATTGATTGGAGGACTCTTTTAGAAGCATCACAAACTGTATTGGTATCCACTAAACACAGACAAATTTTATTTTATATTTTGCATAGAACATATTACACCCCCTATAGACTGAACAAACTTAATTCCAAAACCTCTGCCATGTGTCAAAGGTGTAAGATATCTGCTGGGACACTTCTTCATATGCTCTGGAGCTGCCCAGTTTTGGAGACATTCTGGAAGTTTGTCATTGCAACATCTTCTGAAATATTAAACAATCAGATTGTTCCAGACCCTAAAATTTGGAAACTTGGAGATACCAGTTCTCTCCAATTGACCTACCACAGCAACTATTTTATTTTGCTTGCAAGCACGGCAGCTAAAAAATTTATACTTCAAAAATGGAAATCTGAGAACCCCCTTAGAAAAAACACTAAATTAATGAGCTCATATCTCATAGTACTCCTAAGAAAATATTGTACTCTGTTAGACAAAAGCCCGCAGACTTTGATTATATTTGGGGCCCTTTTCTTGACACATTACCTCTGTTGAACTTTTGATTATTTTATTCAATTATTGTTAGTTTTGCTACTCTTTTTTTTTGTTGTTGTTCTTACTTTCTCTTATTTATGTTAATGGTTTAATTCAATGTTTTATCATATATGTAATTGTAATCTATTTGTGCATCATTTCTGGACATTATTCATTCATTCATTCATTTTCTTTTCGGCTTAGTCCCTTTATTTTTCCGGGGTTGCCACAGCGGAATGAACCGCCAACTTATCCAGCATTTGTTTTACGCAGCGGATGCCCTTCCAGCGGCAACCCATCTCTGGGAAACATCCATACACACTCATACACTACAGACAATTTAGCCTACCCAATTCACCTGTACCATGTCTTTGGACTTGTGGGGGAAACCGGAGCACCCGGAGGATACCCACGCAACCACGGGGAGAACATGCAAACTCCACACAGAAATGCCAACTGACCCAGTCGAGGCTCGAACCAGCGACCTCCTTGCTGTGAGGCGAACGTGCTACTCACTACGCCACCGTGGCGCCCTCTGGACATTATTGTTTCTATTTAATATTACCTTTTCAACTATCTTTATGTAACATCAAAATGAGATGTTCTGACAAAATATGTGACAATCTTACCTTGTAAGGATGGGGTTAGAGGGGTGGTTTGTGTTTATTTTTTTTTTCTTTTCATTGTTATTATTTTTCTTTTGCTAATTGTTAAAAAAAAGCTTTCTGATATTCTTTGTGTTCTTACATTCCACACAATGTTATGTATATTGTCAATAAACATACATTTATAAAAAAAACAAAAAAACAAAAATAAAAGGCAGGCATGTCTGTTGGATATACAGTATAGCATGGGTCTCAAACTCGATTCCTGGAGGGCCGCAGCTCTGCAGTTTTGATCCAACCCTAATCAAACACAGTGGATCCATCTAATCAAGGTGTTCAAGACGACTATGCTGGGTCCTAATTCACATACTTGTACTACGCCAGGGGCGGATCTAGGGGTGGGACCACAGGGGCACTGGCCCCCGTTTAAATGGATTTGCCCCCCTTTTGTGCCCCTCTCCTCGCAGGCCCCATTTACACTAGTGCGTTTTCGTTTTAAAACGCATAAGTTTTGCTACGGTTACGCCATCCGTCCACACTATGCCACGCTGCTGCTCCGTCTCAGTGTGGATGGGGGAAAACGCACACATCAGAAAACGGAGGCGTGGCTGCTGGACACAGAAATGGGAGCGTTGGAAGAACCAATGTCCGTTTTAGGCGCTATTTTGCAGTTAAACACTGCCTTTTTTACTACAACAGCTGCATATATTCACAAGAGGCAAGCTACTGTTCCAGCACTTGCTAATGGCTTGCATTTCCAGCCACTTAAGCCCCATTTAGACCGCCGGTTTTGGGTTACACCGGGAAGAACCGGCGAGACGCATGCTTCCTGTTTATACTTGAACGCGCATGCCCAGAGTGCGCGAATGGTCATGTGATATACATTTTGCTGGCATAGTGTGGAGGGACATCTGTTGAGAGACGCTGTGTGAAACGCTAGTGTGGATGCGGATCGTTTTCATGCTAAAATGCTGTTTTAAAACTAAAACGCACTAGTGTAAACGGGGCCTAAGTCATTGCTGATTTATATCAAAGCTCGGACATAAAGATGCACTTCAGTTCATGTTGAATGACGGTGATACCTGTTACTTCAGCTGTTTTTCTTGTATGATGAGTGTTTTCATCCGTAGATCGACTGGTTTGTTCCAAAACAGGGTTTAAAATTGTCACAATGTTGCTTGCCGTGGTTCGCTTTTAAAGCAGAATGTTTTAGAACGGGTTAAAATTGATAGTCATATGGAAGGGGTGACCAACCCTGCTCCTGGAGATCGACCGTCCTGCAGATTTCCGTTGCAACCCATATCAAACACACCTGCCTGTAATTATCAAGTGCTGTTCTGATCCTAATTAATTGGTTCAGGTGTGTTTGATCAGGGTAGGAGCTGAACTCAGCAGGAAGGTCGATCTCCAGGAACAGGGTTGAGCATCCCTGTCAAATGGTATATCATATCATTTAGTCAAAAACTAAACATGTCATACATTGATTTTGAGCTACAAGGTTTATTTTCCGCTATCCCGCCATAGCTGTCATAATTTCATTGTTTTAAATTATCATTTTGAGCTGTTATGTCAACGGTAAAGGTGCGCTTCATGGCGAAATCGATAGTGAAAGCAAGACAGGTTCTGTGCTGTCATTTATCCTACAACACGGACGCTTCTGTTTAGAATTATTGTGCTTTTTTTTCACTGCTTTTGTGCACATTCGCCTCACAGCAAGAAGGTCACTGGTTCGAGCCTTGGCTGTGTCAGCAGTGGTGGAAAGAGTACTGAAAAATCATACTCAAGTAAAAGTACCATTGCTTGCGCAAAAATGTAGTGCAAGTAGAGTAAAAGTATCTGTAATAAATATTACTCAAAGTATGAGTAAAAAGTAGACCTTTTAAGAGTACTCAAGAGTAGTGAATAGTGAGGATTAAAAAGTTAAAGAGTATTTAAAAGTTGATGCATTTACAGAATGTTGTTTACACATCCCTGCACAAACAACATGTGGTGTATTAAGGGATCTTCCTATTTTCGTTCGTTCCTTCCAACCTTCCTTCAATTTTTTGTTTGTTCCCTCCTTCATTCATTTGTTTGTTCCCTCCTTCCTTCGTTCACTTGCTCGTTCATTCATATTTTTGTTCCTTCCTACATTAGGTCCTTTTGTTCATTCATTCGTTCGTTTGTTTGTTCGTTCCTTCCTTACTTAGTTTGTTCAGTCCTTCCTTGAATTATTCTTTCATTCGTTTGGTCCTTCCTTCTTTCCTCCCTTCATTTGTTCACTCATTCTTTCTATCATATTTTTGTTCCTTCCTTCATTAGGTCCTTCGTTCATTCATTCGTTTGTTCGTTCATTCTTTTCTTCCTTAGTTTGTTAAGACCTTCCTTGAATCTTTCCTTCATTTATTTGGTTCTTCGATCCTTCCTTCTATTCCTTGTTCGGTCCTTCCTTTTATTTGGCCCTTCCTTCCATTCTTCAATAATTCCATTTAGTGATTGTTTAAGGCTGTTTGGTGATTTCAGTCATCATACAGTCGACATCCATCATTTTCAGTCACATGCAGTCTATAAACAGTCTCTGGATCATTGCGTGTAAAGATTTTGGACATCTTCTTGGACATTTTTAATGTTTCCAAAAGGTTTGCTGCATTTATAAAGTGCCCATGTCTTGAGGTTGTTCAGTATGAGGTGATTTACTTTCAATGTGTCATTTAATTGGACAGGAATCACAGGACTGATTTTTCTATTGTAGACAATGGCCAAAGAGAAGTGAGAAATAAAGTAGTGACTGCAGGTTGAAGGAAAGTAGTGGAGTAAAAGTACCGATACTGCACTAAAAATGTACTCAAGGGAAAGTAAAAGTACACATTTTTAAAACGACTCAGTAAATAACAATTCCTGAGAAAAACTACTCAACTACAGTAGTTTGAGTATTTATAATTAGTTACTTTACACCACTGTGGGTCAGTTGGTATTTCTGTGTGTAGTTTGCATGTTCTCCCCTTGGTCGCGTGGGTTTCCTCCGGGTGCTCCGGTTTTTCCCACAGTCCAAAGACATGTGGTATAGGTGAATTGGGTTGGCTAAATTGTCTGTAGTGTATGAGTGTGTATGGACGTTTCCCAGAGATGGGTTGCAGCTGGAAGGGCATCCGCTGCTTACAATAAGTGCTGGATAAGTTGGTGGTTCATTCGGCTGTGGCGACCCCAGATTAATAAAGGGACTAGGCCGAAAAAGAAAATAAGTGCATGATTGAAGTTGTAATCGCCACCCCGCGCGGCTTGTAATCACGTATCTAACATAGATCAGTACTTGTACTGTATCTTTCAGGTTAAATCTGTATGGGGCTGTTCACATATCAGGTCAAAAACAAGGTAAAAAAGTGACGTGTGCTTCTTCCTTTACCAATTTAAATGTGTTTTTTAAACTCGTGATCCTCTGCCGTCCGTCTTTGCTATGGCCACCATCAGCTGTTCCTCACATGCGCGGCGCGGCCAATTTTCAAAACAGTTCAACTTTTGCGACTTTTGTGGATTAATACCAGATGTGTCTCGTTATTACTTGGGGTTAGGTTTAAGAGTAGAGTAATATGTTAGTGTTTAACTGCATTCCTTTATTGCATTCCTGCATTGGACCCTCACATACTCTGCTACTTCATACTGTAGCCATGGTGAGCATTTCTCTCTGTCTAGCGCTGAACACAGTCGACCAATCACAACAGACTGGGTCATCGGTCCAATCAGTGCAGGTTAGCTTCGCGCTAAGGGGGGGTTTGGGAACAAATGAACAAATCATATGGGAGTCGCTAGAATAATTAGATAAAAATCAATGCATATTATAAGACAACAAAGGTGTTTTTATACCTTGCATGCTTATCAGCCTGTTGATGGAGACCCCCAAAACCAAAATATGACCTATTTTAAATGTAAAATATGGGCTTTTTAATTGCGGCATTGAGATTTATATGTAGTGCATATGTATGTTTTTGTGTTTGGTCAAGTAATTAAATAACTTACTGAGTTACTTTCCAAACATTGTAAATAAGACTGTAATTTACATACAGTTTTAATCATGTAATTCGTAAATAATTACTTTTTTAACTTACCTAACACTGTAGTGTTTTAAAATAAAGCTCTTAAACGTTCAATATTCTAAATGCATATCTATTTCTTTTACACTGCTTCTTCAGAGGGCAGCTGTTTATGTAGGCAGGCGACAGAAAGCAGCTCATTCTGTTTTCACCGTGAGTCCTATGTTCTCTTGCTGAAAGCATTGCCATAATTTGAGCCTTATATTTATGTGCAACATTAAGATGCATTTCATCCTATTATATTACACCTCCAGGCGCAACATCTTCCTACGAAATGTGCACATTACAAGCCAGAGATGCGGCTTGCACGTCATTGCATGTTGCTCCCCGTTCAAGACATTGAGTAATGGCTACAACCGGCTGAAGCAATCTGTCTTCTCCGCAGAGCTGCCCTCTTCCCCTTATGACATCTCTCTTCTGTATTGTGACGGGGAATCCATGGTGCTCAACTGGAAGCAGCCCATCCGTTCTGGAGGAGCAGAGGTCACCGATTATTACATTGACAAATGCAACGTAGCCAAGAAGATGTGGAAGGAGGTCAACATCCCACCCGTTAAGGAAAGACTGCACAAGGTGGCCATGTATTGCAGCATCCTGTGCATGTTGTTGTTGCATCAGCTTAATGTTAATGAATTTCTAATTAAATAGTGTGGTGTTGTAATGTACTGTAATTGCTCAGATGAAATGTTGTTTCTGAAGGTTGGAGGTCTGACTGCTGGCTCAGTGTATCAGTTTAGGATCTATGGAGCTAATGTGGTTGGAGTTGGCGATCCCTCGACCTCTAGCTCTTCCTTCAAATGTGACGCATGGACCATGTCTGAACCAGGTAATGTGAAGCATGCTAACACATTTAATGCTGTTATATATATATATGTTTGTGTGTGTGTGTGTGTGTGTGTATATATATGTGTGTGTATTGTCAATATTAAACAAGCAAACAACAAACTGCTGTAAATTCCAAAGCTATGATACAACTTGACACATTAGGGCTTGTATAGACTAGTCGACTAGTCGAGTGATCGACTACTTCAACCACTAGTCGGCGCTCTCAGAAACAATCGACTACTCGAGCGTTCATTTATAAATGACATCAAAACGTCAAACGTATTCAACAAACACCACGACCCAAGGTTGAAGCTTCCAACCACAACTGAGGATTAAATTCAAGATTATTTACAGTAACATCAACATTAACACCACAGGGAATCCTCTCAAAGTGTAATGAACATCGGTTTCCTCTACCATCCAAGCAAGCGAAGTTATTTCTTGCTATCCCTGTTACCAGCTCACGAAGTGAAATAATTTTTCTTTGGCCGGCAATGCTGTAACAAGGCAAAGAGCAAACCTGCATCCCTCTTACGGATGCGCTTGTACAAACCAGCGATCCACGATCCAAAGACTGTGGCTAGAGGATGAGAGCGGATGAAGTTAGATTCTATTCCTTATTTCTGTCGAAAACATGGTAAATATAAAATGATTAAATTGCAAGACGCGCTTTTTATTCATAGTTGCTTTGCTGGTTTTTTTCTATGACTTTAAAATATGAAATACGTTTTCCCATAGGCTACTATATGTCTGCAAGTTAAAATATCATGCAGTCGTTTGTTTATTGTGTCTACGAATATTTTATTTATTATTTTAATATATATTGTTTATTTATTTAAATAATTTACTTATAAATAGTTTATTTATTATTTATTTTCCATTTCGCTTCATAGGCTATTGTCGCTTGTTGAACTGTTTCTTTTCTGAACCAAAATAATTTTCATTCTTGTTATAACTGCTCGAAACTTAAATATTAAAGCTATTTTTTTTTTTTAATCAGACTATTTGTTGTATAAGCCCATTACTTGCGTGCACATGGTCGTTTGCATAATCTTCAGGCCGGTTGAAGTAGGCTAATATATTCCTTCATTTTGTTATTTTAATAACTGTTGAAATGTGGCAGAAATTAAATGATTGAATAAGATTTAGCCTAACGCAGAATCATTTTATTAATCTTTTAATTAGTTTTATGAATACTGCTACATGAATATGAGTTGCGAGAGGCATTTAGGTATCGGGTGTGGCTACTTTTACTTTCTATAGTCTACTTTAAATGTATAATTAAAATGTAATGATAACCATACAGCTTTTTTCATTTTTTCGCTAATGTTATTAATATATTATTTATTTATTATTTATTTCTTTGCGGGTCACCTGTATTGTTGAGGAGAACTATTTTTGTCTTTTTGAACTGGTTTAGGTTGACTTAGTTCTTATTACTGCTGGAAACATGTTAAATAAAGTTACTGTAATAACTTATTAAAGTATTGCAGGATGAGCAAGAGTTCGCTTCACATATGCTGTACAGGAAGCTTATGACGCAGGTGTTAAATTACAATGCTGCGTGTAGCTTTTTATTTTTATATTACTCTGTAACTTAAAGTAATATAAAGTTTTGACAATTTATGTTAGGCCTATGAAATTGATGCATTCGGATTTGAATTAATAAAACGTGTATTGAGAAGGATTTCTTTGTGTCTTTTTAACTAGTAGCTCGAACCATGGGTAGCCGAGTAACTCGAGTATGGTTTTGAAAAGAAATCCATTAGCAGAAACCAGTAGTCGTGCAAGCCCTACTTCATAACTATAGCGGGCGTTTTCGACTGAACAAAATTTATTTTTGATGACTTAAATATTGACAAATGTAAATATCTCTATAGGGTGGCACTGTGGCTCAGTGGTTAGCACTGTTGCCTCACAGCAATAAGGTAACTAGTTCGAGTCCCGGCTGGTCCAGTTGGCATTTCTGTGTGGAGTTTGCTTGTTCTCCCCGTGTTCGCGTGGGTTTGCTTTGGGTACTCTGGTTGCCCCCACAGTCGACATGCACTATAGGTGAATTGAATAAACTAAATTTGTCAGGGTTTTGCCACTTTAGTCGTGTACATTCTTGTTTTGGTGGCAGAGCCCAGACCCTAGCTCTGTCTAGTCCTGTGTATTGTGTCTCTGTATGAGTGCCAATTGTGAGCGCGTTTGGACTGTGCGCGCTCCCGCTTGATACTGGCGCATGAGTTCTGGGCGTGTTTGCGATTTGCGCTCTCTTGTCCTGGTGTTTGTGTTCGTCTGTCTGCAGTGTGGTGTTTATTCCCAGCGTCTCAGTCTAGTTGGTTTCGGTTTCGGTTGGCGCTGGGATAGAACATGCACGCTGCATGTGTGAGCGCACGGTGAGTGTTTTCATTCATCGTGTACAGGTACTTCTGTTTTGCGTTCAGTCCTCTATTGTTGTGTTTAGCAAATGGTGTATGTTTACGTACACTGCGTGCTTTAATGTTGTCATACGAACACGCGGTTAATGAGGTATCTCATTGGCTGCGATTTCTAGTCTTGTTTTATGTGAGCACATGGCTTGTGGTGTGTGTCATGTGCTCATCTGTCAATTTTTTTAGCCCCACCCTGCTTGTTAACCCATTATTAGTTGATCATGTTCACCTGTTTGTTTGTTAATTATTTCCGCTTTATGTTCTCCTCATGACTGCTGTCCTGTGCCTGTCCTGTCGTGTTCTCCTGTCCTGATCCTTGCCAACCAGCCCAGTCTAGTTTGTTTTTGATTGTTTATTTTGTTTTGTTAATGTTTTCCCCCTTTGGGTTGTTTGTTTTTCCTTTTATTTTTATTATAAATAAATTCCCATTTTCCTTGCACTTGAGCCGCTCCTTTTCCCCACACAAAACCTGACAAAATTGGCCATAGTGTGTGTGAATGAGTGTATGGGTGTTTCCCAGTACTGGGTAACGCCATGTAAAACATTTGCTGGTATAGTTGGTGGTTCATTCCGCTGTGGTGACCCCTGATAAATAATGGACTAAGCCGAAGGTAAAAGAATGAATGAATATCTCTATGACCTAAAACCACAACTGAAACTTGTGCACACAGGCTCTAAACTGTCAAGTTTGTACCAGGCTAGCGTTTTCATAAATGCTGCCCTAAGAACACTTTAGAGGAAGTAAAATATTTACATGTGCAAAACACCAATCATGAGACTTACCCACAACTCTTGACAAACATGATTTGTGTACTTGGTGTTTAGCAATCTTACAGCATTCATGCTGGAGATACAGATCTTCTGCGGCAAGATTTTATTTATTTATGCATGTGTATGTGTATTTATTTTTATCTTTTTTGTATCATGGCCTGAGTTAATGGCTACAAAGGGAGAATGATAGCTCTATAGATATTTGTTGGTTATAATATATGCTGACCCTTCTAGGATCCAACCTACAACATATAAAGTTGAAGTCAGAATTATTAGCCCCCCTGTTTATTTTTCCTCCAATTTCTGTTTAACTGAGAGAAGATTTTTTTCAACACATTTCTAAACATATTTGTTTTAATATCTCATCTCTAATAACTGATTTATTTTATTTTTGCCATGATGACAGTTAATAATATTTTACTAGATATTTTTCAAGACACTTCTTTACAGCTTAAAGTGTCATTTAAAGGCTAAACTAGGTTAATTAGGGTAACTAGGCAGGTTAGGGTAATTAGGCAAGTTATTGTATTACGATGGTTTGTTCTGTCGACTATTGAAAAAAAAAAGGGGCTAATTATTATTTTTTTTTTTTAAATGTAAAAACTGCTTTCATTCTAGCCAAAATAAAACAAATAAGACTTCTCCAGTAGAAAAAAATATATATTATCAGACATACTGTGAAAATGTCCTTGCTTTGTTAAACATCATTTGGGAAATATTTCAAAAAGAAGAAAATTCAAAAGGGGGGCTAATAATTCTGACTTCAACTATATAGTTAGTTTTTTATTTTGTTTTTTCTTTTTCAATTATTTCCCAAATTTAACAGATGAAGGCTTTTTTTTTCACAGTATTGCTTACTGTGTATATGTATAT
>CAIGQQ010006051.1:994618-1009808 GCA_903798035.1 Danio albolineatus | reverse complement strand
CACTGCTATTTGTGTGATATTTCAAATATTCTTAATTTATGAGATTCAGCGCGTCAGCAGCCAGTCAGCAGAGCAAAGATGGCTGATGTTCCGCCACAAGATGGCGACAGAGACCACATCATAAGTCCTTAGGGGAGGAGGAAAAAACTGCATTTTCTCAGTGCAAGTTTCAAACTACAGGTGAACAAATCTTTACAGAACAGGTTATTGACATTCCTAGTTAATCTCTCTCTTGTTTGTACGCTGTAGTGCTTTATTTATACCATAGTAATCTGGAAGTGTTTGCTTTGTTTTGGCTTTTTTTGGTTAATTATTTTGAAATCCTGATTGCAAGAGAGAAATAAATCTCTATAGACTGATGGCATTTCATGCCGTTCAGCCTTATAATCTTAAAATGTGAGAAAAATCACCTGCTTCGTCGTCATTTTAGATATTTGATCATTCAAATACTAGTACTAAATACTAAAGTGACATTTGTGAGCAAAGGTTTCAGCTGTACTGATGTCAGCCGCAGATAGAAAGTAGTTCCTCATACAAAAGGATTTTTGTGACACTCTGTGTTTGATTTTCCTTTTTATATACACTATTTCACCATCGAACTGTTGAATAAATGTAATTTCACACTTGTTGCAGTGTGGTATGACTATAAATTGTCATGAGCCAATGCGGGCCTCCCACTGCTGTTTGTGTGACGTATGACTGTATATCGGCACTGGTGGAAGGTGTATATCGATGTTTTGATTAATTGATCGCAGTTATATCCATACTGCAATTTTTCTTATTACGACAACAAATCATTGAATGCTGCTTTAACTTATAATAATAATAATAATAATAATAATAATAATAATAATAAAAAGTTATACAAAGTTTAACTCAATACTTTTAGTCAGTTTGATTAACGTAAGTTGAGCTGACTAGGCTGACTAGAATAGTTCATTTGATACTAACTAAACCTTTTACAGTGCACATACACTGCTTTTATGTTTTAATGGTTTTTGTAAGTGGTTTGTAATTGTCTTTTTATTTGCAAATTTAAAAAATAAAATGTAAAGGAATTAAATAGGCTCAAAGACAAATAATGAATTAATTATTTTTAAATGAAAGAATATTACAAAAGTTAATAGAAAATGTTTACGAAGTTTATTGTCTTGACACATCAGATATGAATTACATGAATCATGTCAGTTATGCTTAATAATAAAAACTGTTTAAATCAGATGATATTACACTATAAAAAGCAATTTAGTGACTATTAAAAAAGTGAGTAAACCTGTTGCCTTAAAAATTGTGAAATAAATCATGTTCATAACTACACACATTAAGTCAACTTAACAGTTTCAAGTTACAACATATTTACTCTCTTTTTAAAGTCAAGTTGTCACTTTTAAGGCAACAGGTTTTCTCAATTTTTTTAACTAATTTATTTTTACAATATACTAATGCCTTTTTACATTCTGTCAGATATTACATATTTAGCTACAGTGTTGGGGAGAGTTACTTTTAAAACTAATGCATTGCAATATTGAGTTACTCCCAAAAAAGGTTACTAAAGTAATGCATTACGCTACTTTTGAATTACTTTTGCATTACGTTTTCTGACCTGGCTGAGGCTTGATCTCTTTCAGAGCTTGCAGGTTTTTTTTTTTCTTTCCTTCTTTTTTTTATTTTATTTTTTTAAATGGAGGAGCTCTACAATTAACAACACCCTGCATTACCTTTAATTTATCTTTAAAGAAAAACATATTAAAAAAATGTATGTAGGATAGTGTTATCTTATATAGAGGCCAGAGCTCCAAATTGCGTATATTCTGTACAGATTAAGGAATGTTTAAAAGCAATGCATTTGCTGCTTTTGTAACTTTTGTCATATTAGTGAAGTAAAATCATTGTCCATTCAGATTATCCTCTTTTCCTTTTCTTCCACGTGTTCAAAATAACGAGAATATTTCCATTGCAGAAATGTTCCTGCATTCTCTCATTGTATGCGTGATTCAATACAATTTAATTTAGCAATAAATTTTTTTAAAAGGGAATTAACTAAACTAAAAAGTAACTCAACCATTCTTACTTAAAGGTGCTGTAGGTAAGTTTGACTCCCAGTGGTTGAACTAGCTATTGCACTCCTGGATCAAAATAAAAGCAAGCGCAGGTTGCCAGATTGAGGACAGGAGTGAGTGATTTAAACCGTGTTCTAAATAAAAGCAACAGCACCCGATAAAAGGAATATGTTCCATATTAAAAGGAGTTTTTTGTCCTAACCAACATCTCGAATTGATATATTCGAAACAGGTTCTAAGTCTCAGGTGAACAACAGAAAACTGACAATGATCACCTCAGGTAAACCTCATGTGCTTTATTCAGTGTTAAATGCTAACAATGAATACATGACATTTATTGCTATATACTGAAAGCAGCAGCAGATCTTGAAAATAAAATAAAACATATGAAATTGAACTTTAGAACTAAACACATCTGAGTGATTCAGCACATTTAATATTGTTAAAGAGGGTTAATATTCATTAAATATATTATAAACCTTGCCATTACGTGAGTGAGTGCATATTCTGTGCGTCTGAATGGCTGTATTTAAATTTCTGTCGTGTTTCGTATGGTGCAAACAGCCAAATTGCTCATCACTGCTTATCTTGTCACAAAGTGTGTTACAATGTAACCTGCTCATCTAATGTTTATGTTCATATTATTTGCTAATAGTAACCTCATGTAGAACTGAATCTGTCTCATTTCGGAGTCTGCTACTGTCTACCGGAGGTCATATTTCAGTCACGGCAGAAATAGGCAGGTTAAAATTACCAAAACAAAGACAGCGTTCTGGCAGGGAAAACACATTTTCAAGCAGAATATCAGACAACAGCATTGTTTTTCAGATAAACAAGTGTGTTCACTTGGTAAATATCTGCAAACATATTATGTTATTTTTATTCTTTAAAAGAGTCAAAAACTTACATACAGCACCTTTAATTTTTAAAAGTAGTGTTACTTTACTCGTTACTTAGAAATGCGTTACCTCCTAACACTGTTTAGCTTCTAACAATTTACCTCACACTCTTTAAATAAACACGCTTTACACCAGAATGTCATATCTAAATATAAAAATGTCCTCCTTTAAACTGATTGAATCCATTTTAACATTGATGAGCGCTGAGACACTGCAGTCTAAAAGTGATCCTGAAACACAATTACATTGATTGTTGGTTGAGTAGAAAGCACTTCCATTGCTAGATATAGCTGTCCGTTATATATACTGCTAACAATGACTTGCATTGAAGACTTCCCAACGAGAAAATACTGAGTGTGCTGGAAGGTATATTTTTGAATGCTGTTTTATTTTAGGACGAGCTTACAGCATTACAACAAAATGAGCAGAAACTTGTTACTATTCGTAAAAGACTGCGGTCTGAAGCTTTATAAAACCTGCCAGTTTGCACTGATGCAACTAGACAAGACGGGGTGTTGTTTCCATAGCAACTACTTTTTACTTCACGTTTTCTGTCAGCTTTGTGTAGCGCAGCTGTTGGACTCATGGAAATGTTCAGAAATGCACTATAAACAGCATAATACTGATATTTATAATTAAAGAATAAGAATATTTCTTATTTATTGATTTGGTGGTGTGTGTTGCAAGCTGCTAAATTTAGATTTAACTGTTAAATTTCTTAATTTAACACTTGGAAAAAAATCTATTCACATGGCTTTTTTTGCTAATGATAATTCCTACTGTTAAAAAAATGTAGTTAAGCACTGCTGTATTAGGAATTTGACATACTTCCATTTACTTTTACACTGTACATTTACAAGTGAATTAATTTCTTTTTTTTTATTATTATTAATTTATTTATTATAAATGTATTTATTGCACATTTATTTATTTATTTACTTTAATATTGGTAAAAAATAAATAAATAAATAAAATAAAAAAATATGAAAAGAACCATCTTGCTGAAAGATTTCAATGGGTTTTGGGATGGATTGAACTTGTGACCTGTGGTAGATGCTTTTAATTCAAGTGTTTTTTTGTTTTTTTCTCCACTTTGGCGAGAGTACACAGATCTCTATTTATAGGATGTTTGGAGTAATATGTTTGTGTATATAAATCAGTACAGAAGCCAAAACTACAGCTAATTTAACAACATAATTTAAGATCACAATCAAAAAACAGTACCTCCAAATTAATATGTAAGGGGGAAAAAATGATAAAATTTTAATAAAGAGGAATGATCACGATTTTTTATTTTGTAATTATTATTATTAACATTATTTTAGATTAATGTATTACATTTATATCCCTAGTGACATTTGGTGATCAAACTACTTATTTATTTGCTTATTTTAATAAAACTGTTAAATGTGTTAAATGCACCAACATTGTGCACTATTGCCTATGGTGTTAACAATTTTCTGTAGAATCTACAGTAACTTACTGGCAGCAGTTTGCCAGTAACTTACTGTAAATTGATTGCAGCAAAAATACTGTATTCACATTTACAACACTATTTATCTTGTGTATATGTATTTACAGAATTGTTTGTATATCTTTATTGTAAAATAAATTTCACAATGTGACTTTAAAATACAGTAACATGCTGTATAACTGTCCTACAGTAAAATACAGTTTTTTTATTACAGTTAAATACTATGTCATTTAGGAAAACAGTGTACATTCACTGAGAAATGGAATATAAATATATATAAAATCTAAATAAATGTTGTTTTCTTGTCAGCTGCCTTTGATGTCACAGCTCAGAATATCATTTCGCAGGTGGCTATTAAAATTATTAAAGAATATGAAGATTTTGTCTCCATTTTTAAAATCTTTTAATACTGTGCACTGATTAATAGTGTACAATAAAACCAGGAAACTGCACCCAGTTTAAATTTGCATTACTATCCAGCTATCCAGAATGCAGTATAGCTTAATAGAGGGACGTTCTGAAGGGATGTTTATTTTTTAAAGGAATAAGTGTAGTTCAAAGTGAGAGAGAGAGAGAGCAGTGCGGCTCGGCGTGGATGGCACCATGGGAGGTGCTCTGGATTGTCTTTGGGAGCAGCTGCCTGCACTGTCGCAGATAAGGAAAAAGCAGCCACGGGATGATCCGAGATGATTCATTTCGAGAAGACTGAAAGGCTTGGTGCTGATAAAATACTAACAGCCAGTAGAGTGCACTGTGGCTTCGTGTGCCTATATAAAGTATGTGCGTAAGGTTGTGTCACATGTTCTCCATACATAATGTTAGACGTGCTGCATACTGAGAAGGGAAGCCCTGTGTGGGCTGATTGGTCATAATCAGGGCCACAGTGAATTTATGCCAGCACAGATTTCTTAAGATCATTATTCACCAACTTTTATGCACCTAGAATGTTAATATATGTATATAGTAACTGTTGTGTGTGTGCATGTATATACACATATATACATATACACAGTGCATCCGGAAACCGGAAGCTATTCATAGCGCTTCACTTTTTCCACATTTTTTTGTTACAGCCTTATTCCAAAATGGACTGAATTCATTTATTTACTCTAATGACAATGACATTTGACAATCTAAAATGTTTTTTGGAAATTAAGACTAATTTATAAAAATAAAAAAAACTGAAAAATTACATGTACATGAGTATTCATAACCTTTGCTCAATACTTTGTTGATGCACCTTTGGCAGCAATTACAGCCTCAAGTCTTTTTGAATATGATGCCACAAGCTTGGCACACTTGTCTTTGGAAATTTTTACCCTTTTCTCTTTGCAGTACCTCTCAAGCTCTATCAGGTTGGATGAGAAGCGACGGTGTACAGCCATTTTCAGATCTCTCCAGAGATTTTCAATAGGATTTAGTCTGGGTTCTGGCTGGGCCCCTCAAGGACATTCACAGAGTTGTCGTGAAGCCACTCCATTGGTATTTTAGCAGTGTGCTTTGGGTCATTGTTCTGCTAGAAGATGAACTGTGGCCCCAGTCTGAGGTCAAGAGCACTCTGAAGCAGGTTTTCGTTCAGGATGTCTCTGTGCATTGCTGCATTCATCTTTCCCTCTATCCTGACTAGTCTTCCAGTTCCTGCTGTTGAAAAACATCCCCACAGCATGATGCTGCCACCACCATGCTTCACTGTAGGGATGGTATTAGCTAGGTGATGAACAGTGTTTGGCTTTCTCCAAATGTAACGCCTGACATTCACTCCAAAGAGTTCAATTTTAGTCTCATCAGACCAGATAATTTTTTTTTCTTATTGTCTGAGAGTCATTCAGATGCCTTTTGGCAAATTCCAGGTGGCCTGCTGTGTGCTTCGTACTAAGAACTGGCTTCCATCTGGTCACTCTACCATACAGACCTGATTGGTGGATTGCTGCATAAATGGTTGTCCTTCTCTAAGGTTCTCCTCTCTCCACAGAAGAACTCTGGAGCTCAGATAGAGTGACCTTCGCGTTATTGATCACCACCCTGACTAAGGCCCTTCTCCCCCGATCACTCTTCCTAGAGCTGGTCAGCCATCTAAGCTGAGTCCTGGTGGTTCCGAACAATGTGCCCGTTGGAACTTTCAGAGAAATTTTTTTGTAGCCTTCCCCAGCCTTGTACCTCGAGACAATCTTGCCTCAGAGGTCTACAGACAATTTCTTTGTCTCCATGCTTGGTTTGTGCTTTGACATGCACTGTCAACCCTGTTGGTTTAATTAATTTAATATAGGTCACAAGACAAAAAAAAAACAAAAAAAAAAAACATTCATTTCAAAAGTTTGGTTTTATATACTGTATTTGGCTACCTGCAAGATCTTAACTTTTTTTATTTGCATTTTGGTGGTTGTTTATGAGTCCCTTTTTTGTTCTGATGAGGTAAATTGCCTGCTGTTCTTCAGAAAAGTCCTCCATGTCCTAAAGATTCTTCAGTTTTTCAGTATACAGTAATTTGCATATTTGAACACTGTGTGTTTCTGAGATCCATTTTATCACACTGAGGGACTCAGATAACAAGAAGGAAACACACGACATTAATTTATTCATTCCTTTGGCTTATTCTCTATTTCTGAGTTCACCACGGCAGAATTAACCAGCAATGATTCCAGCGTAAATTTTATGCAGGGGATTCCCTTCTAGCTGCAACACAGTACTGGGAAACACCCATACACACTCATTCATACTCACACTCATACGGTTGATTTAGTTTATTCACTTCCGATTGTACATGTCTTTGGACTGTGGGGGAAACCGGACAACCCGGAGAAAACCCACATGAACATGGGTAGAACATGCAAACTCTACATAGAAATGACAACTGACCCAGCCGGGACTCAAACCAGTGACCTTGCTGTGAGGCGATAGTGCTAACCACTGAGCCACACACAATGCATTAATATAAATCTATACATTCACACACACATACATACATACATACATACATACATACATACATACATACATACATACACACATACATACAATTATGCATATGAACTGTATATACATATACAGTCAAGCCTGAAATTATTTATACCCCGGGCAAATTCTGACTTAAAGTTTTAGTTCAAATGTAAATAAAAGCTGAGAAATATTTATGTTTTTTCACAGTGATGCTTCTTTTACATCGTCTTATTACATTTTAGGAGAAGCCTGTGTCATTCAAAGTCAAAAACAAACTTGCTATTTGAATGAAAGATAACTTTAGGTCAGGATTTGCCAGGGGTATGAGTAATTTCAGGCTTGACTATATACACTCACCGGCCACTTTAGTGAGTTACAGTTGCCTTTCTATAAGCTGGAACCAGTCTGTCCATTCTCCTCTGAACTTTGGCATCAACAAGGCATTTGCGCCCACAGAACTGCCGCTCACTGGATATTTTCCATTTTTCGGACCATTCTCTGTAATTCCTAGAGATAGTTGTGCGTGAAAATCCCAGTAGATCAGCAGTTTCTGAAATACTCAGACCAGCCCGTCTGGCACCAACAACCATACCACATTCAAAATCCTCTTTCTTCCCCATTCTGAATATCAGTTTGAACTGCAGCAGATCGTCTTGACCATGTCCACATGCCTAAATACATTAAGTGGCTGCCATGAGATTTTGCTGATTACAAATTTGCCTTAAGGAGCAGTTGGACGGGTGTACCTAATAAAGTGGCCGGTGGATGTATATGACGTGACACTGAGTTGTTTTTATTTTGTTTAAAAAAATATATTTGACCGATATTGTTGTCACATTTCAGTCAAACCACATCATAGTTGGTTTAGAAACAGACTGATCATCTCATGCTGCAACTTTTTATGCCATTTATATAATACCACTGTTCTCCAAACATAAATCCAGCATATCCAGTATCTCTTTAGTCATTCGCACATTCCTCTCTGCTTCTGTTTTTATGAAGGCATCCAGGAAATCAAGTGTGGCGTCGATGAGCAATCAGGCGACATTTACCTCTCTTTTGAGAGCTGCCAAATGATGGAGAAATCAAAGTTTGTGTGGAAGAAGTCCTACCAAGAAATCACTGACTTCTCAAAGGGAATAGCCGTCAAGACGTCAGGCAGCAAGTAAGCAAAAACACGCATTCGCTGTGTCCTAACTAGTGTAAATCCGATACACGTTAGCTTCCAGCATATTTAGGGCAATGCCACAACCTGCATATTTAATTCCGTTTGTTTTGCTTCTGTCGTCCCGCCAAACAGACACTAATATTTGCTATGTTTTCCTCTAGCTCGACTTTGCTTTTCAAGAACCCAGACAAAGAGGATCTGGGCACATTCTCTGTGTCTGTTACACATACTGATGGGGTGTCCGCCAGCTACAAGATTTCAGCTGAAGGTGAGGCCTGTTAATATATCATGACTATCGAATCCATTATTAATGCTCTTCCTCAAAGTTATATAAAGTACAACGCGCTATCAAAACATTCCGCTGACAGAGTCTGATCATATTTGATTCATATTTGGGTGTAATAGATGTTGATCGGTATTAGGGTTGTTTCATCATCTCCTGTGAAACAGTTGGGATAGGATTATATCTATTTCAAAGATCTTTAGTATTGTGATGCTGTCTGCTGCGATGTCCTTGAAAGTGTTGATTATGACGATAGTTGCCTCTGTCACCTTTTATAGAGCTGGAGAAGATGTTGGCCATAAGCTATGACATACGCAATCCAAGTAAGTAGCACTGGATGAATGACTGTAGATTATGAGTATTGTTTTGTTGTATTTACAGTGCTCTCCATACGTATATGAGTACATGTATCTCTCATTTTGGTTAATATTCGGTATAGGAAGCTGAACTGTTAAATTTGTGCATATACATTAGAGTAGTCAGTACTGAAGCCAAATCTGGAGCTTATCTAACAAAATAACTTATGATAGTCCAAAATAAGTACACCTAAATGGTCTCACTTTATATTAAGTGGCTTTAACTAATGTGTACTTACGCTAACATTAATAATTCCTTACAATGTACTTATTGTGTAAATACATGTTTTTACATTGTACTTATGCTTGATTAAATACCCGTGTGTAATTACATCTGTAATTATTTTGTGTAGTTACATTTGTAAATACACTGTTGACCATCCCTTTCACCTTAACCCACCCTTAAACCTACTGATACCATCAAACTTATCCTTAACCCTGCCCCTATCCCAACTCAAGAGCACTGCAAGTGTTCTCAAATACATTATGAACACAGTAAGTACATTGCATTTATGTTTTGATGCAAGTACATAGTAGTTAAGGACACTTAATATAAAGTGGGACCACCTAAATTTATGTTATTTGTTATAAAGAGCAAAATTCAAGAGAAACAAAAAAAAAAAGGAAATGTTTGAAATTTTGTAGTTCGTAGTTTTATTCCAACATTATTATTTTTTTATTTATGAAGATGTTCGGTGACTAAAATATCATTTTATTCAATATATCTGTTTAATAAATCTGTTTTTTTCAAATGCACCAAAATATATGACCGGTATTCACTGAGAAATGAATAAAAATATTGATTTTTGAAATGGGTATGTTGAGCACTGTAAGAAAAGTCTGTAAACATGGTTCATGTAGCTTTTCTATATGTGTTTTGCTCTAAAATGTGATCCTTGCCCACAAAACCAGTCTATTTTTACAGTCATATTTTTGGTCGAAATCATTGATTTTTCTTTTATGGCAAAAATCTGTAAAATATTAAACGACGATTAGAATCAGAATCAGAAAGAGCTTTATTGCCATGTATGTTCATACATACTGTATGAGGAATTTGTTTATTTTTTTGTGACAGAGCTTCTACAGTGCAACAGAATTACAGAGACAAAAAAAAACAGATAATAACTATAGTTAAAAAATAGAAGCAAGTAGTGAATGCAAATATACAAATTGACAAGTGTATGTAAAGGTGTATTACTTAGGGCAGTGGTTCTCAAACTTTTTTCACCAAGTACCACCTAAGAAAAAAATTGTCTCTCCAAGTACCACCATAATGACCAGTATTGAAATACAGTAGCGTAGTAGGCATAATTAAGCAGCTACAGCACTGTACAGTTCAAAAACGTGGCAGATTAATTCTGCCTCATTATTATGAGTATTTATTATTGTCAGCCACTTTTAACATTCTAAATGGTTTGAACATTAACACTGTACTGTGCTTACAGGTAAAAAAATAAATAAATAAATAAACGTCAACATTTAAACTAAAATGTGTTTTTTAAAGTTAATTAAAAATGGCACTGTACTTAAAAAGCAAAAAAAAAAAAACTAAAAAGGATGATCATAAAGTAGCCTATTCATCAAGTTCCCTGGACCTCATAAACATAGGTTATATGTCAACATATTGATATATAAACTCTTTTTGAAATATATGTTGCATGTATACATGACTTATTTGTATGTCTTTAAAATCTAAACATTAACTTGTATTTTAAACATATGAATTGGATTTACATATTTAAATTAGAAGTTAGATCTGCTTACTGTGCGTTAGAGTAGGCTTTGTGTGTCAGAAAAGCAAGTGATTAAACTATACCTGTCAGCACTGGTAAATAAAAATGCGAGATACGCCCCCAACAACTGTTACAAATATTAAATGTTAAAAGGGTTAAAAGTGTGTTCATTTTTTTTTACTGTAATTACTCAGTGATTCCTACGAGTACCACTAGAAGGAAGCCCACGTACCACTAGTGGTACATGTACCACAGTTTGAGAACCACTGACTTAGGGTATTCTCCGATTAATCAGCCAGAAATTGATATTGGCCGATAATCACATTTCATGATTTGATTGCTACTCACTAATCTGGCCGATCTCATGAAGCAATCACAATTGTTTGTTTTACGAGTTTACAAGCAGAGTACATTTAAGAACTGAAATCTTTTTGCATATCAGAACTAAAAGTTCTGAATTAGTAAAAAATAAAATGCTAAATATTGCAACTCTGATACAAGTTTTATTTATTAAAAATTAAAATGTTTGTCTGAGATAATTATTCTTCTGAAATGTGTATATTCCATACAAAATATGAAGCTGATCGGTCAGTTCTTGGCACCTGACTTGCGGTGCGCTCGTGCGGCAGTAAAGTCTAGATAGGATACAGTTGCGGATACGCACGTCAATTTAGCATATTTTTTGTGACACTGTATAGCAGTAATTAATATATTTACAGAACTGTGCCGTTTGAGTTTAGGGTAGATGTTAATAAAATACAATTAATGGGATATTTAATAAAGAATGTAAATAAACCTTGTTAGCTACCATCTACAGTAACTACCGCAACTCTATTTGATCTAGAAATAACTACACGTGGCATTCTGAAGGTGTTTTAAATTGGGTGCACCTTGAAGGCTCGAGTACCCAATATGCGCGCACAAGCCGCACGTCTCCATTAGAGATAACCAACTTGCACACGGAAAATATACTACAGTATATGTGAAGGGGCGCCGTCATCTCTAGAAATTGATCTTCTCACACAGACATGCTGGATTCACTTGATTTGTTGACAAATAGGTTGCGGATCCATTTGGCAGTTAGTGGGTCCTTCACTGGGCTTTTTCCCCTTCGCAAAGAAGCTTTCCAAAGACGTCTGTTTTTACTCATTTTGCTTGCTTGTGGGTTAAATTTGGGCACTCAAGTTACTGAGATGTAAGCAAGAGAATACAGTCTTTTTTTTTTTCAAAATAATAGACTGTTCAGACTTGAATAATAAATAAAAATAATAAAAATAATTTATGATTTTTTTCTGCAGCCCAGTACCAATTGATCCAGTGGTCTGCGACCCGGGGGTTGCATGGGGACAACTGATTTAGACAATTTCAATGACGATTTTCTGAGTATTTAGATTTTTTTTGAACCTTCAAATACCAGGTTTCCAAATAGTTGTATTTCAGCCAAATGTTGTCCTAACCTAACAAACTAAACATCAATGGAAAGCTTTTACATGATGTGTAAATCACAATTTTTTAAAAAAAAGTGACACTTACGACAAGTTTTGTGGTCCAGTGTTGCAGATATTTAATTTAAATGACTCTTTGTGCTTGCAAAAATTAGGTTTTATGAATCTAGAAAAGCTACTGATGGGAATGTTCAGATATGGTAAAGATACTCCATTAATTTTTTTCCATAATAGCAATAAATGACCCTGCTCTAATGAACCACTATATTACATAACATATCAACAAAAATGTGACTTATTTGCTATTTCTCCTGTTTTATAAACCAGTAGAATGATATCTCTTTTACCAAATTTAAAGTAGTTGTCACTGTACTAAGTGCTGTTGTTTATAGCTTAAAATAAACTATAGCAATGTCAGATTGTCATTCCTCTTGTGTCGCAGTTATTCCTCTGAAGACTGAACTGGCCTATAAGATTCTAGAGAGAGGCCGTATGCGCTTTTGGCTGCAAGCTGAGGGCATCTCCTCATCTGTGACCTACAAATTCTTTGCCAACAACAAGGAGCTTGTCAACTGCGAGGTAAAGGACTGTCACAGATAAAATGGCACAGGCATTCCCAGCCCTTATAATATTATGATAGAAATCAGTCAGTTTTATATGCAGATGGACTGTTAAATTTTAAAGTTGTCTTTGTTTATTCATCATCAGGTACTTCCAAAACACATGTAACTGACTTTCTTCTGCGGGACATTAAAGGGGTAGTTCACCCAAAATGAAAATTATCTCATCATTTGCACACGCTCCACTTGTTCAGTTTCTTCATGTCAAACACAAAAGAAGATATTTCAAAAAATCTGGGACCCATTCTATTCTTCAAAATATCTTCATTTGTGTTCAACAGATGAAAGAAGCTCCTAAAGGTTTAAAACTACACAAGAGAGAGTAAATGGTGACTTAACTATCCATTTAAAGAAGATTTTTACCATCAAACACATTTACGCATCACTAGATATTTTTTCCACCACCTATCATTATGCACGTTTTGGATATGCTTATAAAAAACGGTTCATGAAAACGCCAAGATGCGCATAAGTTTTGAAAATGCGCATAAAAAACGAATGCTAATAAAGGAGTAGGATAAACGTTTTATTCGATAAGAAAAATTGCGCATGAACTACGATGGAAACACTTTTACCGAACAAATTCCAATATGCACGATAAAAAAAAGTCACGATTTTGTTATAAGAGACTATGTGATGATAAAAATGTTTGTGAATGGGCAAACCGGCAGGCTGAGCACACTGTAAAACATTTGAAAGGTCATTCTAAAATGCTTTAACCATTTCAGTATTAGTGCTGTTATAACATTAATGACCAGCAGAACTGTCAAGAGCGTCTGTGCTCTGTGTTTCATGCCTTTAAATGCCACTGTGTGTTCTTTGCATGTCGGCGTTGTCAATTTTTTTTTTTTTAATTTAAAAGTCATGCATGTTTTCCTACCGCAGAAAATTTAGTTTTAACTGTTGATATTTCGTCACCTCAGAATTATAAGGTTCTATCTGACATTTTTGTCAAAATTAGGTTATTTACATATTTTTATTAAATGACAACTTATTTACATTTATGTGATGTTTTTAATGTGCTGTAAGGTGTTTACATTTTAAGACTTTTTTATTTAAAAAACAAAAACGGTTTCTCTACAAAGTTGAACTCTAGGTTGACTCTATAAGGTTCTTTCTGAAAGCCAATAAGCATTTTTAATGCGTGCACAAGGACCTATCAGGATCAGCTTTCTTAGTTATTTTAACGGACTGCTCCATTGACATCGGGAAAGACCAGAAAGACAAAATCACACAAAATTAGAGTCGACTAAATAATGCCGCACCGCACAAAATTGCAATGTGTGTAATGTGATGAAGCATTTTAGAAGCATTTTTTTGACATTGACATGAAATGTTCAATTTTACATTGTTGAAAAAGAAACGAGTATTAAAAAGATTCTATATTAAATGTGAAATTATTTTTATTTGTGTATATATAGTAAGTGAAACATTTTTCAGTGTTTATTAAACTCATTTGCTCATTGTCTGTTTTCTTTTAAAGTCTTTAAATTTAATATTAAGCCTTGAAAGGCAAATACTTAATTTAATTAATTGAACATAATTCAGTAAATATAATCCAATAATTCATATAAAGCATAAAATATAGTAAATATTAACATATTAATTACATACAATTACCATTTGCACTGGACAAAATTAGCACAGTCTTGTATGCTTAATTATTCATCCTATGTGGCCAAAATGTAACTTTCTTAAGGATAAACATATTGTTACAACACCAATTTATATATATATATATATTTGGATTTTATTTCTTGAAAAGTAACGCTTCAATGAATGATCTGCCAGATAGAACCTTATAATTCCAAGTGGAAAATTACATTTCAGAATTTAAATTTGCAAATGTAAGGGAAGTTTGACAATTTACATTTAGAGTACATTTAGGGTCTCTATTATGTTAATCGATGAAAGAGAACTGTTACACGCATAATGTTTGCTATATGGAATGCAAAAACTTTTGAAGCTAAATACCTCAAAATCATTTAGAATGCAGATAAAACCTTATAATTCCAAGGTGACGATTTAGTGCCAGTTAAACAGTCTTTGACTCATTGGATGAAAATGCTGCATTATTATTATTATTATTATTACTACAGCTTTGCGCATACATTGGATTAGCATTTTTGGATGAAACATAGCTACTGACTACTGTAATCATTTAACTGAAAAAAAAAAAAAAAAAAAAATATATATATATATATATATATTTTTT
>CAIGQQ010006051.1:951971-986063 GCA_903798035.1 Danio albolineatus | reverse complement strand
CTTCCTTCCTTCCTTCCTTCCTTCCTTCCTTCCTTCCTTCCTTCCTTTCTTTCTTTCTTTCTTTCTTTCTTTCTTTCTTTCTTTCTTTCTTTCCTGATATTGCAGTTCTCCAGGAACGATGTAGGACTGTATAAAGCAACCATCACTGATGACAGAGGCCAAGATGTGTCACAGATCGATGTTTCTGGCAAAGGTACTATCTATCAGGAACATTTATATACAGTAGTAATATGCAGTATGTATAATATATGTAGTATGTATTTATATATGTAGTAATAGTAATGATAATGCTTTTTTCACCCACAGCTTTTGATGACATCATTAATGAACTCAGCCGTATCTCTGGTGTGTATGACACGCATCTCACTTTTTGATCATGTAACTTAAAATCTGCTCGAACTTATAAAGTTTTAATGTTTTGTCCATACTATAGTTATTTTTACTGGTGCACTGGAGTATTTAGTGTCTTTGTAAATTGTTTGAGTGTAAACTCAAGGGTGAGTCTGATATGCTTATGTTTAAGATGAATTTGATGACATATCCATGTTAAAATAATCTAAATAGTAATAATAATAATAATAATAAATAAAATAATAATAAATAGTCAAATCATCAAATTCACACATGCTCACAGTTGGAACAATTTTATATAAATGAAAATTACACAACACTATAAATTCATGTTGTACTGAAAATGCTAATTTACAAACATTAGTGACATTTGAAACATTTGAAAATGTTAATTTGAATACACATATATGGACATTACCAAGACACAAAACTTGTCATAAATCTGTCATAAACATGATCGCCAATATCATTGTGTCATGAATATTTTTCTGATCACATTTTCAGTGAAACTAATTGTATTTGTCATTAAGATGACATTAGGTTTTTCATTAATATGTCATTACTCAAATAATCAATTGTAGACAATACAACAAACATTATTTAATTTTTTTCTCCATGATTTTTTTTTGTTTGTTTGTTTTGGGACTGAAGAAACCAAGTGATGAAGTGTTTCAGGTTTAATTTTGTCCTGAAATGTTGTTGCAATTTGCACTTCAAAAAGCAACACACAATCTCATGTTGGGACTGCAGACAGGCCAGTCAAGAACCTGTATCCTCTTCCTACGCAGCCAGGACTTTGTAATGTGTGCAGAATGTGGTTTTGAAAGATTATTTTTCTAGGCGTCCCTAGAAAGAAAGCAGCATATTGTGCTCCAAGATCTCTATTTACTTTTCAGCATAATTGTGCCATCACAGAAGTATTAGTTACCTTTGCCAACGACAGTGACACAACCCCATGCCATGACTTTCGTCCCCCCAAAAAACTAATTCATCTGACCACAGTACACGTTTCCACTGTGTGATGGTCCATCCCAGCTGCCTCCGAGCCAAGAGAAGTGGATGGTGCTTCTGACACTGTTAACATAGGGCTTCATTTTGGCACAGTACAATTTTAACTGGCATTTGTGGATGTAAGTACTTATTGTGGTACTTGACAAAGGTTTAACAAAGTAGTCCTGATAATAGTGGTGATATCGCTTATAGATGAATGAGAATTCTTGATGCGGTGCTGTCTGAGGGATCGGAGATCCCGGTTGTTCAGCTTACGCAGATTCCTTGAATCTTTTAATTATGTTATACTGTTAAAGATGAAATATCCAAATGTCTTCCAATCTTTTTTAGAGAAACATAGTTTTTTAAGTTGGATTTATACTTTCGCCTGGCGCCGCATCTTTTATACTCTTTTTTTTATACTTTTATACTCGCAGCGTTCGCCGTTGTGTTATTCTTTAAAACGACAGGGGGCGGTCAAACGAAACTGACCGTAAAGTCAGACGGATAAACAGAGAAGTAGAAAGTTCCAGGAACTACGTCATATCATTAATATCATTGATGTTTATTAAACTAGTTATTTGTATTATTTTTATACATTATTTTAATGATTATAAAGATTTTTTATAACCATTCAATATTTTTTTTTATCAAACTTTGATGCATCACTTGCTTTTGTTCATATCTCGGACAGTTTTACCTATTAAAGTTTATTAAAATATTAACGACAACAGAACATGGGTTCCTAAATATGTTTTTTTTTATTATGGCAAGAATAAAAGCAAAAAGTACACTTACTAAATAATACAGATGTTTTTTTTTATTTATTTAGCCCGCTCCACAATTCACACATTACTGTCTGGCTAGTTTCTGTCCTCTTCTCATGCTAAAAAGACAATAATAATCCAACATTCCTGACCATTATCACCATAAAGCCTAGAAAAACGGCATCATGTTGTAAACTGATTGGTTCAAATATTCCTGTCCAGTTATCAAAGAAATAATTTATTCCTTCATTATAGTTTTGTAACTATTAAATTGTTTTAAATTCAATTGTAATATATACATCAGTGTAAAACCTATGACTGGTGGAAAACATATTCTGTAATTGTGTACACGGGTCTCCATTGGCCTCTTTTGGCTTTAACAAACTCATCCCTCAGGTTTTTCCAAACCTTTTAACAAAAACCTTCCTCTTTTCTCACCATTGTTGCAATTTATAGGCAAGAATTATTGATCATCTGGTTATCTCTAAGATCACTGATCATAAAGATATCTTTATATTTGTACCTGTTTCAGACAAAATCTCTTCAAAGTGTTTCATATACAACTCAACTCAGACGCGGCGCCGCGCGCACTGTTTGCTCAAGTCTCAAAAAATCCCATGTGCTCCGCCAGCCGAAATCATGTCGCGCCCACCCAAAGCGAACATCCAGAAACTCCGAGATGACGTCATATTTGCCACGCGCACTCAAGCGAACTAGCGGATGCATCGAGTATAGGCTTTAGCATTTCAATAATTTTCTCATCTATTTTTTGGCAAACTGGTGATCCTCAACCCATCTTTTCTCCTAAAGGATTAGACCTTTCTTAGATGCAGCTTATAATTACACTCACCTGTTGACATCAGCTGTTTCAAATCACATCATTAACCAATTTACCTGTTTACCAGCCCTTAATGCTCATGTCGCAACTTTTTTCTGGAATGTGTTGCAAGTCTGAATGACAGGAAAGGATGAATATTTACAAATTAAATGAAGTTGACAAGACATGACATATTTTGTGTTGATAGTGTCTGCAATGAAACACAAGTCTAAGTAAATTTGAAAATCACTACTTTTGTTTTTATTTTCCACACTGTCCCAACTTTTTCTGATTTAGGGTTGTATTTGTTTATGTCAAGTTGACATAACAACCAATGTCATCTTTGCGTTCAAAATGTCATAACTGAGCAAATGACACTTGATAACAGTTGTCATAAGCATGCATAAAATCTACTTCACATCATGATTATGATGTTTCCACGACAGTCTTATGAACACCCCTCCAAGTAAAGGGTTACCATTCTTTCTAATGATTTTGAGGTCAAATATGACTCAATTAATTGCCATATGGGGCGCCACGGTGGCCTAGTGGGTAGCACGATCGCCTTGCAGCAAGAAGGTCGCTGGTTCGAGCCTCGGCTGAGTCAGTTGACATTTCAGTGTGGAGTTTGCATGTTCTCCCCCTGGTTGCGTGGGTCTTTTTAACGGGTGCTCCAGTTTCCCCCACAGTCCAAAGACTTGGTATAGGTGAATTGGGTAGGCTAAATTGTCCATAGTGTATGTTTGTGAATGAGTGTGTATGGATGTTTCCCAGACATGGGTTGCAGCTGGAAGGGCATCCGCTGCGTAAAACAAATGCTGGATATGTTGGCGGATCATTCCGCTGTGGCGACCCCGGATTAATAAAGGGACTAAGCCGAAAAGAAAATGAATGAATGAATGAATAGTTGCCATATTCTGTCCACATTTCTTCAAATTCACCTTCTATTACCCAAAACAAAAGCATTGCTTCACAGCACCTCTGTTACTGCAAATGTGATGGGAACAGTTGTTCATTTAATTCAGCGCCTGCATGAAAATCTTTGCATAAATAACAAAATAAGCTCCATATAAACATGCGGTGAATCATTGTTATGCAGGTTTTTCCCCAACCAGCTTGTGTTTGTGATTTTTAAAAAAACATCTTTCCTTCTTTTTTTCATCCTGGACAGGATCCAGTGCCTCTGAGTTGTCGATTCAGTGCACTGCGGAGGGCATTATGCTTCAGTGCCACATGAAATATTACACAGAGGAGATGAAGATCCATTGGAAACAAAAGTAGGCACATTTTACACTCCCACTTGAATAGATTTCCTAGAATAAAAACAAAGATACACACATACCCTTTGAATATGAAATCCACACGTCTCTTCATGTCCTCAAGGCATGATGACGACTCTACGCATAAACATGATTTTTCAGATTTTGGTCTATAATTCTGTGATGCTTTAGCGTGAGGTGTACAGAATAAATGATTATTGGACTACAGGAAATGATCTTGTTCCTCGCTCTGTCGTCGACACAAAAACAAATCATTCTGATTGCGGTCGCTTGATGCTGTGCCCTGGAGTTGATTCAGTAGCATGTGAAACACTAACGTTGTGAGAAAAGCCTCTTCCCACTCACATGACTTCTCAAATCCCTGTATTAGCATTTTGAAGGGGCTATTCTGGGTTTTTCCTCCCTGTGTTGCACATTTTGAAACGCACGCAGAGCAGGTATTAATGCAGAAGGAATTTCACACTCAGCTGCGACACAAAAAAACACGCCTGCCATGTCTAATTTTATACCAGGGACATGCAGATTTGATGACCCACTTTAAAAAAAGGCATGTCTTACGTTTACTGTATGGTAAAAAATAAAGGCAAACAATTAATCTGAGGATATAATGATACAAATAATGATGCTTTGAACTGTCGTATTTTTGAACTGTTTAAACTGTTAATGTTTTCAACTGTTAAACTGTTATTTACAATAATAGGATAATGATAATCGATATGGTATTTTCCTGTGAAATAATGTGTTTGAAAGTGAAGGTAAATATTTCTTGTGTGGTTTATTATGATATACTGAAATGAGATTGTTTCTAATCATCCAGTGGTCATTTTACTAGTGATGCAGGGTGATTGACTGCGGGATAAAGGGGTGGAGTGAAAGGATTGTGTCACACACTGAGGAAGGCATTGTGCCGAAACGTTTGTGTTTTTTTTATATATCACCCGAAAAATGTAAAATAAAAACTGTACGAAGCAATTATTTAATTGCGAATCATGAAAAAAGTACCAAAAAAGTAAAAAAAAAAAAAAAAAAACTGCGAGCGTGCAGGGCAAACCTCATTACTTAAACAATTAATCTTGAAATGAAATCTCAATCGAGGGATTAAATGTGCAAAAATATTAGCCCTCCTGTAATTTGTGTTTTTTTCCCCCAAATTATATTTATCTTAATATAAATATAATACATTTTTACAAACATTTCCCAAAATATGCTTTAAGAGCAGTAGGTGATTGTGTCCAGAAACATTTGTTGTTGTGCTGGTTGAACGTCTCTTTACATTCCAATAGTAACGCTTAAAATAAATGATCTAAATGTATTTATATGTATTTTTATATTCTTTTATATTCTGGGTATTTTTATATTCTGGGTTTTTAGGCATGAGACTAAAAATGTTCATCCAATTAAAATGTGTCGAGTCGACGATTCCCATAATTCTAATATGTAGCCCAAACTGTCTGTCAGCAAATGTAGATTTGTACATCTGTGCACCCCGTTTACGCAGATCCACTATTTGCGCTTGCACATGCACATGAGAGAGTGACGGGTAGAAAAAAAAAAGCTGAATCAAAACTTTTTAAAATCCTGAATCAATATTGGAGTTCCTTTTGCACGCTGGAGGAAGCATGACACCATGGCTGAAGTATTTCTGTTATGTTTTTAAAACTATTTTAGTCACGTAAAGCTGATGTAAATTTTGTTGATTTACGAATGGCTTATATACACAGAAGTGTTGTTCAGCCGCTGAAATCTTCCTGCAAAAGACTTAGATATTTCTAGTCTCATAAAGTATCTTATACAGCATTGATAATGTACATTTTTATTTACTTTAATAACAAAACATAAGTAAATATTGCTATTCTGCCTGGCCTGCTTTACTAAGCTGAAGTTGGTTTTATATTCACATTGGTTCGTTTTTGAACAATGACAACCTGTGACGCGCTCCCTATATTGTTTACCATGTCACAGTCTGAAATAGCATGTAAGTATGGCTTAGTTCAAAGCACGTGAGAGGACAAAGCACGTGAGAGGACAAAGCACATGAGAGAGTGAGACCAGTGAATCTTGCATGCATGAAATATTGCACATTATGACAAGTTTTGCTCGCTACACAACTGAAAACGTGCTAGATATAATACATTTTTATTATTATTATGAATAATAGTATTATAAATTACTATAAAGTTTTCTAACTGGCGAATGGCATGATCTAGTGGGTTGTCTACTGTCATCTTTAAGATGCACATTCATGATTTTAGGAGGCATGGATTTGGACTGCAGGGGAGGGAATGTGTTTTCAAAGCTATTACTGTATGCTAATGTCAGCATTTTTGCAGATCACTAACTGCACCTGTAACAAAGCGAGGAATTTTCACAATATTTCCTATAATATTTGTTTTATCTTAGTCTATCTTATTTGATTTATTTTGGCTAGAATAAAATCTTTTTTTTTTTTTTTTTTTTTTTACCATTTACAGTCATTATTATTAGCCCTCTTAAGGCTATCCATTATCCAATATTTGCCTAATTTCCTAAAAGTAACCTAGTTAAGCCTTTAAATTGCACTTTAAGCTCAATACTACTATCTTGAAAAATATCTAGTAAAATATTATGTACTTTCATCATGGTAAAGATAAAAGAAATCAGTTATTAGAAATTAATTATTAACACTATAATGTTTAGAAATGTGTTTAGAAAAACATCTCCGTTAAACAGAAATTGGGTGAAAAAAAATTTACAGAGTGGCTAATAATTCTGACTTCAACTGTATTAATGGGCGTTTTTAATTTGATTGCTCTTTGTATTTAAAGGGAAACCAAAATCAGTGCTTCAGAAAGAATGCGAATTAGTGGCAACCCAGCAATGGCAACCTTGGAAGTAGTCGAACCTACTGATAAAGATAAAGGCATGTACACGTTTGAGATTGTGGATACTGAGAAGACCCACACTCGTACCCTGGATCTGTCTGGACAACGTGAGTATTTTGAATGTCTCATTTGTTAATATAAATTTGTAAGGTATTGTAAAGTTGCCAAAGAATGCATTGATACTATATGTTACTTGTTCTCTGATATTTACACAGTAGGTATGTTCTTCAGAATATGTTTTATGAGCCCAATAGAATCTTAGCATTTACACATTTAAAGTATCTTAAAATTAGCAGTTTTCCTTATTTTATGAATAATGTCCCCCTCCTAAACCCCATGTATGTTTGCTTTTGAATTGCATTATTATCTTGATCTTTCTTCCAACAACTTTTAACCGTGAAAAAGTGATTTTTATGAACATTTTTATGAGTTTAAAGTGATATATTGTCTAGGTTGGTGTTGTATGTTACAGTACAAAAACCTTGTAATGAACTGCCAGTACATTTTTTTTCAAACATTATGTAGCAAAACTAGCTCAATTTATGATTATTAATGATAAATAATAACAAGTAATCATTATTTATGATTATTAAGAATTAACTTATAGTTAATATAAAGATAATATTTTAGGTTAGACACCCAGTGAGATGTGCGTAAGAGTAAAGTAGGAACTACTTTTTTTTTTTTTTTAAATATACGTTAAAGATTATTATTAAGCCATCTGGAGTCAATTTTGGTCACTGTATCGTCTAGACCTCAAATCAGTCGGCACAGTTCAGCGTGGTTGTATAACAGTGCCGAGAATTCCGGGCCGAGAACGGTTTGAAATTGTGCCGCGCCGTTCCAGGCTCAGTGGAGAAACAACCGTAACCGTTCCGAACTGCTCTTAGAACGGTTCGGCACTATAGTGGAAAAGCAGCTAAAGTTACTTTTTAGGTACAGTTAGGTACTAATATGTACCTCTGAGGTACCACTGTGGACGTTTTGGGTACAAATATGTATCTGTTTAAAAGGTACTGCCCCAGTGACAGCTCCTGTACCTTTATTTCTGAGAGTGCAGAATATATTATTGAGATATTCACACAAACGATGGACCACAGCCATACAATTATGAGCCTGTGGACTTATCAGGCAATAGCGAAGCTAGTATTGATCATCTATAGCTATTAATACTTAACAGTAACAGAAACCAATGAGCATTTAACAGAGTTGTGTCATATTGTCACTATTTTTTAATTGTAGATATGTGCATACAAAACACAAATGACACAGAACGTCTGTAATAATGCAGACACGTAACCAAGGTACATGAAAATCTTTTTATTATACAAAAGTTTATCAGAGCTTTTGTATTGAAATAAAAGTAACATCAAATATTAAAACAATTAAAATATGTTTTAAAATAATGTTTCTTTTTGTTCGTATTTTTTTTTTTTTTTGCCACAGGTAAAAGATGATCCATATTGGATCCCATTTTGCCTACAATCCATAAAAAAAACATACAATCACAAGTTGTGTTACCGTATAAAATATTTACTAAGATTTGATCAACAGATCTGATCTGCATTTATGGTTAAATAAGCTCTCAATAAACTTAAATAAACTCAGTTCAAATTCTAATTCAACTCAAATTCAAGTCTTATTTATATAGCACAAAATCATAAGCTTTATTTACTTATAATACTTTATTTATGTATAAGTATCTGTGTGAATGCGTATATAAGTAACAAACATATAATACTGAAAGAGAAATATATCATCTGACCCATTTAAAAAGTAAACCTTTTTAAAATAATTTTTTTGTAAGTTGGCCAACATTTATGTGGGTACACCCTATCATGTCTTTAATGTGTGCTAAATTGTGAACGATGTGCTAATAAGATGCTGACAGCCTCATCCTTGTAAACCCTCATGCCTGTCAGATAAGTCCCCAGTCCGACGTCACCACAGCGGTTAGAATAAAAATATGGGGAAAAACAGACACATTTGCTTAAAAATGTGTGCCCTTGTGCTTCGTAAAACATTTTGATATGATATTTTATGGTATTGTGTAGTATTTTCACAAACAATTCTACCTTTTTTTTAACCTATAATATGCTTTTTAAGTTAACATAGACTTCGTCTGCTCGTCTGAGCAGACTCTGTAATTATTTATTTATTTTGAAAGGGAATTATAGCTACTTCTTGTGAAGAAGATGAATAGTTTAGAAGGTTTAGTAAACTTAATAAGCTAATAGCAAGGATATTTACCGTTAAAGTGACGACAATCTGATGAGGTTATTGACTAGTCTAACTAGTCTGATTTATTGACTAGTCTAACATATAACGAAGAAACGTACAAAACATAACAACAAAGACATAAAAAAGGAAAGTGTGGAAAATGAAGAATTAAGATAAAAGAACAGACCCTTTTTACATTTCAGGGTTTCTCAGTAGCGGAAGTCGTTGGGAAAACCTAGAGCGCAATAAATGGGTGAATGCAACAAATACGTTTTTTTACAATCTTATTCGCTCAAATAATAAAAGAAAAACTCCACAATGATGTTATAAAAATTTTCAGAAAAAGGAAAAAACAATTGTGTGAGACAGCCAGAGGAGAGAATAGCATCTAATTTACTGCCCTGTCTCATTAGAAAAGGTACTGCATTAGAAAAGCCTCATACGATCGGTAATTAGTTTTTTGTAATTTGAAGCAAAGATGATATAATACATACATAGATGCATATAAACGTTCATACATTTAAAAAAAAAAAAAATTATCTGAATGTTAAACACGTCATAACAGGCCTGTCAAAAAGGGTCTGAGGCATATCTAACTCAGTCCCACACAACTATGTTGTCGGTCTTTCTCTCTCTTCCTGTGGTCTTTTTCTGATACTTAGAAGATGAAGTCTTTTTTGGCTCAAGCTTTAAACGAAGTTATGAGTTGCTGGAAAATAAGAAAATGTGGACTTAGGCGAGTCATGCTGTATAGAAACGGGCCTTTCCTTGAGTCGGGGCTCTTCTGCGAAGAGACCTTCTGCGGGAGATTTTGGGGAGTAAATGGGTTTTAACTATTGGTCAAGTCACACCCATTCTCTACTGATTGACCAATGGTTTAAGGGTAAAAATTGAGCGGGAGATTTCTTTTGTCTCTGGGCCACTCATATGCGTAATGAGGATCCACCCTGAAGAGACAGACGGACTTTAACTCAGAGCATTAAAGAACGCAAGCCGTATAAGTTGCGTATCGATACTAAGCATGACACACATTAAATAGAATCTATGGATTTCTATTTTATACAACACCCAAAAGGGGTCTGTTGTTACATGCAAACACTATTTTAACTTCTTTTGCTATAGGGCAGAGCATATAGATTGCTAACAAACACATTATATACCATTTGGAGTTTGGCCATTTGCTTTTTTAATCTGGAGGGGGTTTTGGAATGTGTTTGGGTTGCAACAGTGGGAGGAGGGAGGATTGAAGGTTTATGCAATATAAATTGAAAACCAGCAAGGAATGGCTCACCGGAGTCGATTAAACATTTCGGTAAACACCGTGTCACGCACAGCAGTCTTTGGCACCTATGGCCATGCATGTCAGAGCATTAAGAAATATGGTATTGGAGTGTGAACGTTCTTTAGCCATGGTCCGTACACTGCAATTATTTCGTAAACATTACGGTATATTATTTCAAACTACTAAAATCTTAATAAAAGTCACTTTGTTAAACTGTAGAGTTGAATTTTCAACATCAAAAGTTGACAGTGCAGAGATCAAGTTCGCATAATGCAATTCACAACTGTAAATAAACGGTAAATACTTTTGAATCACTAAATACAGAAACTATTATTAACAGACTATTAATTACTACTGATTAACAGATATTTTTTTACAGTGTAAGATAGAAAGGTCTGATTGGACTTTATATGGAAGGCTTGTGAATATTAGTGAGCTCTGTTTTTTACACTCTGGCAGCTTAAGTCACTACATGACACTCAATCATTATCGTTGATAATCATTTAAACTGAAGTTATATTCATGCCACCAGAAAAGAAAAAAAAAATTTGCTCTTAATTTGTAAAATATATGATAATTTAAAATTGTTATTAAGAAAAGAGACAGACAGTGATATATTTCGAGTTGTATTTTGTGTGTTTAACATATCTGAAACACAGGCAGGAATTAATGTCAGCCTCCGCATAACCAAATTAGTTTTTTTAGAGTTTATTGAGCTGAGTGATATGACACAATGCATAAACGTGCATTAAACATTTATATTAAACAGTTTACATGTTTGTGTTGCCTCATTACAAACATACACCACTTGCGTCTGTTGCCTCATTACATAGACATGCATCAAATTTCACAATATACACATTAAACTAACAATACAGTTTTAAACACTCTCTCCAGGAAGGCATTGAATGAATTAATAATCCAGATATCCTGCATTTTGCGTTTATTCAGTTATTAATATTCAACTATGCATAGGCATATCCAGAGTTTCATTCCATGGCACCTTTAATAACATTTGACCTTAAGATTGTCCTCTTTGTTACCTCTGAATATAAATGATTCTCCTTGTTTAATAGTGAGGGAGAATGTGGTAGAAAGTCACAGAAAGCTAAACGATGCCTATTTCATAAAACAACCTTGACTAAACATTATAAATGGAGAAAAATATACATTTTAAAAGGTACAATGGATTTAAAAGGGAGTATTATGAAAACAACCCATTACTTTTGAGCCAAACTTTCAAACAGTTTTCAAACAGTGTAGTGCGTAATTATTTTCAAAGTAACTAGTTACTGTAATTAGATTGAAAAGTAATCCCTTACTTTTTTTGCAGAAAGCAAGGGATTACTTTTCTTTTTCAGGAAATTTAATTACAGTTACTTATAATGTACTTGTTTAAATACTGTACATATATTCAACAGTTCAATATCAATCAATTAGGAGAAGCAGATAAATAATTTTATTAAGTAGAGTAAACATGCTTGAGAAACAATGAACTGAGTAAGAAATGTATGTCAATGTATGGTATGTATGAAATATTAGCCCCTTTCACACAGTAATACCGGTCCATTCCAAAATATCGGTAAATTCTGACATCATTAACCAGAAATGGCCTCTAAATGTCTGCGCTTGTATTTGTAAACATAAATGGGTCAGGCTTTTTTTTTTTTTTTTAGGGTTCACTTTTATTCAAAGTCTTACCATTCATGCAGCTGCTTTGTCCCAGAAACATCTAAAGGCAGAAACAGGAACGGCAGCTAAATGTTCTGATTGGCTGGAGTAGACGTCTCACGTCAGCACGTTCTAATTGTTAGAACAATTAGAACGCACTCTTTTTGTCAGCTTGCCCTCTGCGTTTACACAGAGCGGCACTCCAGCAAATTACTGGTAATGTTACAACTTCTCTTTCCGGAGAATTGGCGGAACTAGTTTATCAATATTTTCAAAAAGGGCCTGTTCTTTGCCCACACATACAACCGTCTGAAAGATCGCACTATTGTATCTTTCTTTACTTTTTCATTCTTTTATAACCTGTTTTAACAATTTTTTCTCTATTTTTCTCTGTGTTTACTCATTTTTATTATTTGTTTTTATTTTCATATACTTTAATTTTATTTATGTTTATGTAAAGCCCTTTGAATAGCCACTGTGTATGAAATGTGCTATATAAATAAACTTGGAAAAAAAATTCCAGAAAAGTCTGTACAATACATGTAAAAGCCAGCTATTGTGTCATTGCTTTGAAATGTTTTTGATTTGATCATGTTTATTATTCTTAAAGAGGTGGTCCACTACGATATCATATTTTAAACTTTAGTTGATGTGTGATGTAGCTGTGTGAACATAAAGAACATCTCTTAATGTAAGACACTTAAAGTTCAATGCAATGGGACATATCGGCTCTTACAGAGTTAGCTTAGCAAAGCTTACAGCGATTTAAATTTTGGGACTACAAAAAAATACATCCTGGTCAATGATGTCATAAACCCTTTAAGTTACAAGCATACACCCCGCGTTGCAAAGGGGCGTGGCCAGATGTGCTATAATGTTATGGCAGGATGCTTCCTGGTGACATGGAGCTGATCTGCGAATCACAGTACATTATGTTAGCTGACCAATCACAGCCTCTTGAGGGTGGACTTTTGGATGAACTAGGAAATATGACTGCCTTTTTCATGTTAGCTGATTAGCTGTATATAATCAAAATAAGATATATGAAAAAAATAACATGATTTTTCACAAATGAAGCATGAGCACAAATTGCTTTGCACACCCATAAACACAATCAAGCTCTAAAAATACACTCTGGATCACCCATTTAAAGTGTTAAACTCTTAAAATGTCCTGCTTGGCTCTGATTTTAGTTGTCGTTAAGTTAATTTTCGTTTAATGTGGCATTGAGATTTAAATGTAGTGCATTTAGTGAGTTGACGGTGTTGAGTAATTAAATAACTTATTAATTTACTGAGTTGCTTTTCAAACATAGTAACTATATTGTCATTTAAATACAATTTGAGTGGTAATTAGTAATTGAAGTTACTCACCCAACACTGTTTTCAAATCACCTCAAGAAGCATCAATGAGAAACATCACAGCAGAGCAATATCACAATGATATTGATATATGAAAGACTTGAATTTTCAATTTTGCTATCAATACACAAAAATTGTCACCTTTAAAACGTGTTCTGGCATTGATCCTGTGTGGATATACAGTTGAGAATTACAGTCAGAATTATTGTATTATATTGAGGATATACAGTCAGAATTATTACCCCCCCCCCCCCCCCAGAAATATTTCTTCAACACATTTTTTAAAGATAATAGTTTTAATAACTCATTTCTAATCACTAATTAATTTTATCTTTGCCATGATGACAGTAAATAATATTTTACTAGATATTTTTTCAAGACACTTTTACACAGCTTAAAGTGACATTTAAAGGCTTAAGTAGACCTAAACTAGTATGGTTAGGGTAATTAGGCAAGTTATTGTATAATAATGGTTTGTTCTATAGACTATTTGGAAAAAAAAATAGCTTAAAGGGGCTAATAATTTTGACCCTAAAATTGCCTTTAAAAAATTAAAAACAGCTTTTATTTTAGTCGAACTAAAACAAACAAGACTTTATCTGGTAGATAAAATATTATCAGACATACTGTGAAAATGTCCTTGCTCTGTTTAACATCATTTGGGAAATTTTTGAAGAAGAAAAAACTATTCAAAGGGCGGCTAATAATTCTGACTTCAACTATACTTAAAAAGGCCAGCACTGCAGCTGCACACACTGGGAAATCCAGGCATGAAAAAGAGCAGTTATAGTATCAAAGGTGCAGATACTGGCAGCGGTTTCAGTTAGTCAACAGACTGTTTGATGACAAACATAATCAAGGTCTGGCATCTGACAGGTCATGCGATTTGCCGAATGGTGACAGTAATGAGTATAGGGGAAGTAGAGCTATTTCCAGCAAAGCAGGAAAACAATGCTATTAAAATAATGAGGGCTGATTTTGCTTTTATGCTGTGCCTCAGGGACAAAACGCAATGAACTGAAAGACAGTGAATTTTTTTTCTTTCTTTAAAATAATGTATTTGTGTTCTTAACTTTTATTTATTCGTTCATTCACTCTGTTTCCCCCATAGTTTACGACAACGCCTATGCAGAATTCCAGAGACTCAAGTAAGATATCTGGTGCATCAGACCACCACATGGCTTAATGTTTAGAGATGCAAAGCATGTGAGCTGTGTGTCAGTGTTTGGGTAAAATATTAAGGTCTGCTAATGAACTCAACAATGCTATTCTTCTTTTGCCCTTCAGAGCGGAAGCATATGCTGAAAAGAGTGAGTATACTCAATCAGCACCAGCACTCTTGGGGGTCCTGTTTTGATATGTAATTAAATTCCCTTGAATTAACTTTGTGATGTTTTTTAATTGTCAGATCGTGGCAAAGTGGTTGGCGGTCTTCCTGATGTTGTGACTATCATGGAAAAGAAGGTTTGTTTCAGCCATAACGGTGTGAAAAATACACTACAGGGCACACAGAAATGAATCATGATATGTTATGATGAAGTTAGCACTATATTTAGTTCTATCTGTATATGTTGCTTTGCAATATAAAATTATATTTATACAAAACTAATTAAATTTCATTCAGGGTTTTTTTTTTTGGAAAAACCTTTATATACAGTGTTTTAGATAAAAATCTATATAATATGATTATAATCTATATAAAAAAAATCTATATCTATATAATATGTCTAAAATATGTTGAAAAAGAAAAACACTCACTGCAATTGAATTAGTAACATTACATTAGCCTTCCCGATGGAACCATATTGAAAAAGGTTTGTTTCAGCCAGGACATTTTGAAAAATATATAAAACATACGCAAAATAAAATAAAATATATGTGTGTATATATATATATATGTGTGTGTAAATATATATATATGTGTGTGTGTATATATATATATATATATATATATATATATATATATATATATATATTAGATTAGATTAGATTCAACTTTATTGTCATTACACATGTACACGTACAAAGCAACGAAATGCAGTTTTGTTGAATGTTGAATACAAAATATATACAGTTAAAGTGAATTATATACAGTATGTACAGTTGAATTATTAGCCTCCCTGTTTATTTTTTCCCCAATTTCTGTTTACCGGAGCGAAGATTTTTTCAACACATTTCTAAACGTAATAGTTTTAATAACTCATCTCTAATAACTGATTTATTTTATCTTTGCCTTGATAACAGTAAGTAATATTTTACTAGATATTTTTCAAGACACTTCTTTACAGCTTCAAGTGACATTTAAAGGCTTAACTAGGTTTACTAGGCAGGTTAGTGTAATTAGGCAAGTTATTGTATTTGTTCTGTAGACTATCTAAAAAAAATCGCTTAAAGGGGCTAATAATTTTGACCCTAAAATTGTCTTTAAAAATTTGAAACTGTTTTTATTTTAGCTGAAATAAAACAAATAAGACTTTCTCCAGAAGAAAAAAATATTATCAGACATACTGTGAAAATTTCCTTGCTCCGTTAAGCATAGTTTGGGATATATTTAAAAAAGAAAAAAAAATTCAAAGGGGGGCTAATAATTCTGACTTCAACTGTATATAGTTTTTTAAGTACTAAGTAATACAAATTTGTACCTTTTGAAAAGATACCACCCCAGTGACAACTGGCATACCTTTATTTTCTGAGAGCATGTATATATATGTATATGGCGACGCAGCTGCGCAGTAGGTAGTGCTGTCGCCTCACAGCAAGAAGGTTGCTGGTTCAAGCCTCAGCTAAATCAGTTGGCATTTCTGTTTGGAGTTTGCATGTTCTCCCAGCGTTCGTGTTGGTTTCCTCCGGGTGTTCCAGTTTCCCCCACGGTCCAAAGACATGCGGTACAGGTGAATTGGGTAGGCTAAATTGTCCATACTGTATGGGTGAGAATGAGTGTGTATGGATGTTTCCCAGAGATGGGTTGCAGCTGGAAGGGCATCTGCTGCGTAAAACGTGCTGGATAAGTTGGCGGTTCATTCCGCTGTGGGGACCCCGGATTAATAAAGGGACTAAGCTGAAAAGAAAATGAATGATATATATATATATATATATATATATATATATATACTGTATATACTGTTTATAGTACAAACCAATATGTAATGTGCAGCAACAACAAAACAGGTGTAAGTAAAAAAGTAAGGTTAATATATTAAAATGCAGTGTATACCTGGTATTTAGGCTTATATGATTGTTCATGTTTTATGAGACCTGTTGTGTTATACATTTCCTGATTGTAAATGTATGCTATAAATAAAAATGCAGTACACCCTAATAAGATCCTCTTGATAATGAAAAAAAAACCTCTGCCAATTGTCTTTATGCATGTTGTAAGAAATTAGAATAGATTAAATGCAGTTCATGAACTACGAGTGTCAAAAATAAAGCATGTAAAATAGCAAATAAATAGCAAAGCATGTGCAGAATAGCACTACAAACACTCATAGGTCTCTTAAAATATGTTTATATGAGTGAAAAATCTAAGGGTGACACGGTGGCGCAGTAGGTAGTGCTGGTTCAAGCCTCGGCTGGGTCAGTTGGCATTTCTGTGTGGAGTTTGCATGTTCTCCCTGTGTTCGCGTGGGTTACCTCCGGGTGCTTCGGTTTCCCCCAAGTCCAAAGACATGGGGTATAGGTGAATTGGGTAAGCTAAATTATCCGTAGTGTATGTATGTGAATGAGAATGTATGGGTGTTTCCCAGTGATGGGTTGCGGCTGGAAGGGCATCCGCTGCGTAAAACAAATGCTGGATAAGTTGGCGGTTCATTCCGCTGTGGCGACTCCAGATTAATAAAGGGACTAAGCCGAAAAGAAAATGAATGAATGAATGAGTGAAAAACTAGTGTGACAAAAACCAGAGCTTAGTTTATCACTTGAAAAGAAACTCTGCGATCTCAAATATATATATACAATTTAGTTATTTTTTAAATTATATATTTAACTTGAATTTAAATGTATTATTTATTTATTTCTATTATTTTAATAAATACATCTTTTTAATAAATCCGTTTTGTACAAATGCACCAAAATACCTAACCTACATTCACTCAGAAATGGATAAAATATCCATTTTCCAAACGGCGTGTTCTCATTTATGCTGAGCACTCTATATTAACCTAGTTGTCAGTACATCTAAGGTTATGATTTACCTGGAGTATTCCTTTCGGTGGTCCGCGGAGGGCTGTACAGCAGACGCATTAGTGATCAGTATTGCTGCAGGCAGTGGTGCTGCTGAGTGGCGTTCTGCAGCTCTTTCTCAGCTCTGGGAGTGTGTGCTGGAGGGCGTCATACTCCACCGCTTTCCAGGATCCATGTCCATTGTCTTCAGCCTCTTAATCCATTGCTTGCAAGCCACATGACGCCATTTCGGGGAATATTGTGTATTCTACTTAGGAGAGGATATTGATGGGATTACGATTTTTCTGAATTGTTGATGCTGGTAATGTCCTGCATCCTTTTGTTGTTGTTGTTGTTGTTTAGATCAAACAAACATAGCAGGTCAGTCAACTCCCGAATCCATTAAAGTGAACTCATGTGTTAGAGGAGACCTTTCGCATGACCAGCAGAGGTCACGGTGTACACTCTTGGTTTCCAGTCAGCTTTGTTGATATCCACTGGTGCGGGATATGTCATGTAAAATGAAAATCTGAAAGATATGAATTTTTTGGTGGATTTCTTTATTTTTGTGCACTCAGGGGAGGGTGGTGGGTCGGGGAAAGTCGCTTTGCAGTTCTGTATGTGTACTACAGCTCCTCACTGACAATCTTTGTATCTTATTTACTCGGAAACAATCCATAGTCATACATTAAAGGTAATTATTATGGTTTGTTAATAAACTTAATTCCGTTTATGTTTTCCCGACATAAATCTATTGTGTGGAACCCAGTGTTTTTTACAGAGTAGCTTTCACAAGCTATTTTATATAGCTAAATCTACTGTATATGATCAATTATAATGTGTTGTCATTAATGTAATTGAGTTTTTTTTGTTAGATAATATACACATCTACTGTGCAAAATATTACACACAGACACATGCACACACACCCCTTGTGATGTAAAAGTAGGGATGCTGACAAAGGAGGTGGGGGTCCAAATGCAGATTTGTTAGGAGAATGGTCAGGCAAGCAACCGTCAGCACAGGGGAAAACAGATGTATACAAGAAATCCAGAGTCGTGGTCAGTAAACAGTCAGATGGTCAAAATCAGGCAGCAAACAGGAATGAATGAATGAATGAATGAATAAATAAATAAATAAGTAATGACACAATGGGGGGATCTTTTCTTCCACCACCAGTGTGCAGCATCCACCTAGATGATGCAGCAGGAGCCATATTGTGCCAAACCGCACTCCATGCACCAGTTGATTGGTGGAGAGGAGAAAGAGTGATTAAGCCAATTATGCTATGGGGATGGTTAGAAGGCCGTGATGGACAGATCTGGCCAGGATGCCGGTGTTAAACCCTGAGAACATCCTGGGTTTTTTAACGACCACAGAGAGTCAGTACTCCAGTTTTCATCCGAAAGACGGCACTCACTGAGCAGTATAGAGTCCCCTTCACTATACTGGGGCGTTAGGACCCACACAGAGCCATGTTGTCCCCCCTCAGGAAGAGATGGAGATGCTTGTCCATGCCTTCATCTTTTCGCGATTGGATTACTGTAATGTCCTGTTCACGTGTCTGAACAAATCTTCTAAGGATCGATTGCAAGTTGTGCAGAATGCGAATGTTAAAAGCGAGGCTTTTAACCAACACCAGTAGGAGGTCACACATTACTCCTGTGCTTAAGGCACTTCACTGGCTTCCCATTAGTTTGAGTAGATTTTAAGATTTTGGTTATTACCTACAGAGCTCTGCATGGTCAAGCTCCCCTTTATATTCAAGAGCTTTTACATAATCACATATGTAGCCGGTCTCTGAGGTCTTCTGGCCTCAAAGACCTTTTGGTCATTCCCAGAACTCGGCTCAAGACAAAAGGTGACCGTGTCTTCTGTGTGGTGGCCTCAAGGCTCTGGAACGCTCTCCCTCAGGCATTGAGAAATCTGGGATCAGTTGATCTTTTTAAAAAGCATTTAAAGACACATCTTTTTGGTCAAGCTTTTAATTAACAGTAGTAGTGCTTTTTTATTAGGATTTTTAACTTGTTTTTAAAATGTTTTAGCATGTTTCTTTTATTGATATGTGTTCTTTTACTTGTTTTCACTTATTGTAAAGCACTTTGTGACTCAATGTCTGGGAAAGGTGCTATATAAATAAATCGTTACTTCCTTACTTTACTTACTAACTAACACCACTTCTGGCAGCAACCTATCTTTCCCATGTGGTCTCCCATCCAGGTACTGACTGGGCGCAGCCCTGCTTAGCTTCAGTGGGCGACCATGTGAGAGTTGCAGAGAGCTAGCTGTCGGCTAATTCTATACAACAAAGCAAGAACCTAACATGGCTAGGCAAGGAAAATGTTTCGTAATGTCACAAACAGTAAAACAAGACTTAGCACTAATGTGTGTGTGCTGTATAAATATTCCTTGAAATCAGTCCGTAACGATCCTCTCTGTGTGCGCAATCAGCGGAGTCCAGAACAGGTGCGTGTGAGCGGTGCATGACTGGATCTATAGTCCATATAATGGCGGATTTGTTCTATGCCGATCTTCGGGTTTACCAGTGATCTACAAGGATTTGATCGCTGCTGATTGTGACACACTTATTGCAAAAAAAATTCCAAAGAAAGCTGCATACATCATCAGAATAGAAACAGATATTCATTGATTTTCTTGTCGGCTTAGTCTCTTTATTAATCCGGGGTCGCCACAGCGGAATGATCCGCCAACTCATCCAGCATTTGTTTTATGCAGTGGATGCCCTTCCAGCTGCAACCCATCTCTGGGAAACATCCATACATTCTCATTCACACACATACACTACGGACAATTTAGCTTACCCAATTCACCTGTACAGCATATCTTTGGACTTGTGGGGGAAACCGGAGCACCCGGAGAAAACCCACGCAACTACGGGGAGAACATGCAAACTCCACACAGAAATGCCAACTGACCAGCCGAGGCTCGAACCAGCGACTTTCTTGCTGTGAGGCGAACGTGCTACTCACTACACCACCGTGGCGCCCTAGAAACAGATAGAAAATAAATATTTGATTTGAATTTAGTATTGAATGAGTAATGAATAAAGAATGTCTATTAAATTCAAGCTTATTTCTATAGTGCTTTTTACTATAATTATTGTTTTGAAGTAGCTCTAAAAAATTAGCTAATTATTAACTCAGAAAAGTTTAGAAACGATTAGTACATAATAATTTGTTCATTTATTGTTACATACTAATTAGTTATTAGCTCGGACTATAGTTGTTAAAATATGTATGTGTATCTGCTTAAAGTATTCATGGTGTTTGTACACCTTTAGCATGTTAATGGAATTATTTAGGCGGTCTCATAACTAAAAGCTTAATCTATCAAATAAAAATGATACCTTTATTGGTATAATATATGTATTTAATGTTTACAATGCAAATCCTATTAGATCCAGTTAATTGATAAACAAAGCAAGTCTCTTTTATAATATACGTACTAAAAGACAGAAAATAGTACTTTACAAACTGTACTGTAAATAAATCATATGAACGTTTTCATATTTGTGAATAATATTACTGAAATTCATTTAAAAACTGAATAAACATAAACGTATGCACATTTGTATTTACAAAACAACCATTTAATCTGAAAATCTAAACATGCCTTTTGTGGAATATTTAATTTATCATTCATTTCTTTTCTTGCTTCAGACTCTGAGTCTGACCTGCACCGTCTGCGGCGATCCCAAACCTCAGGTCAGCTGGTCTAAGAACGATCAAGAAGTAGAGCCCAGCGATCAGTATGTCATTGCCTTGGACTCGGGAAAGTTCGCCAGCCTCACTATCAAAGGGGTGTCCATGGAGGACTCCGGCAAGTACACCATGACCGTGCAAAACAGGTTTGGCGGTGAAACAGTGGACATCATCGTCAGCGTGTACAAACACGGAGACAAGATTCCAGACATCAAACCGACCCCTTCCTCCAAGAGGATCTTGCCTCCTACTGGTCCGATTATAATTCCCACCACCAAGGCTGCCTCCCCAGCTCCTGCCCCTGCTGGGGGCAAGTCTCCAGCTCCTCCCCAAAGTAACAAATCCTCTGCCCCACCTCGTGGCATGAAGTCCCCCACTCCCACCAGAAAGAAGTAATCGCACAACTCTACTTGTTTGCCCCCTACAGCACGTAAATGTGTCGATTTGCAGTTCTATTAGGAAATATCAGTGTTTGCAAGGCAGCGAAAGGAGTTTGGGCTTAGATTTTGGTTTGATGTATAAATAAATACTGCCTCCCCCTTCATGAAACTCAGAACATGTCTTGTTTTTTTTTGGCTGTTTTTCAATATGCGTTCTTCAGCGATCTTGCGTCCTCGTGTTCTCATGTAACGTCATCATGAACCTTCAAATTGCAGTTCCTAAACTCAAGACCACAAGAACAGAGGACGCGTGAAAGTTCCCGGATGCGTTCTGGGTATCGAGGTCCCACCGATGCAGATCCACCGAACTCACTGTGGGAAGCGCAGCATTTTATATACTGTAGATTTTTTATTTAAGTTCAGAGTTATAACTTATTTATCTCCGGAGTTTCCTTAAATTATATGGTGAAAGTAATCATTAACATTTTTTCATTATTATTATTTTTTTTTCTTTTTATTGAAATATGCAAGAGCAGGGGCGCCGCTAGCAATTTTGGGCCCCATGAAAAAATATGAGGATGGGCCCCCTACTACCAAGCTAGCTATCCAAACTCTTTGTCTGCAATGTAGTTATACTGACCTATGCATTTTATTATTGATTTTGTCCACTACTTATCAGTATTTAGTAAGAGAACGGCCATGACTGTAGCTAGCAGATGATTTATTGTTCAAATGTAAGTGTAGTACAAGAAAAGGAAAAGTAATCAAATATTCACTGAAAATTTCTAAACACACAAAACACCAATGTGTGACTATTTAAATAACTGTACTGCAATAGTGTCTCATACAATGTGCAATACACTGGAACAGTGACAAAAATCAATAAGACACAAAATTATATAGACCCATAAATAAGCTGAGACCCATAAATGATGCATCATCCGGGTAATTAAAGTGCATTATTATTTTTAGAGTTTTCAGTGTGAACGCACTACTTACACTATTTATACTACAAAATGGCATAGAATAATGCATAAGTGTGCGATTTGAGATGCAGCGGATAGTCTACCTGACGATCGCACTCAACAAAGCATCAACTCTCTTCCCGCTACTGACGGACTGAACCGTACAGTGAAAGGAGGGGGGGGTGCAAATTGACAGTGTCAGACACGAGGGGCAGATATAAGCCGTATTTTTATTTTTTATTTCTAATAAATTGTTTTACTTGTAATTTAGAGATACATTCATAATTTATATTATATTATAGTACTGTTATTAATTATAAAGCAGATCTCTGTGGGCCCCTGGAGTGCATGGTCCCTTAGAATCGTCCTAACTCCCCCAACCCCCCAACCCCCTTCTTAGCTGCGCCCCTATGTAAGAGGTACACAAATTGGGAGCACATATAAAGAAAACAAAACAACAACAACAAACACAGATGAAAAAAAAATTGGTAACCGGGTGTACATACAAGACATACCCGGTCAGAGTACATACAAAAGGGAAAAAAAGATAAATACATACATAAACAACATGTATAACAGTCAATAAATAAAACAAATAACATAGATAGAAATGAACAGATGGAAAAAAAACAGATAGAAAGTAACCAGTCAGTGGTAAGGAGTGACAACTACACCAACTACCTCTACTATTAAAAAAAAGTACCAACTACTTCTACTGCTACAATAATTACTAATGCTACACCTACTACTGCTACTACAGCCACAACAACGACTACTACTATAATGTCTGCTACTACTGATACTACTACAACAACGACTACTACTAATACTAATACAACAACATCTACTACTACTACTGATACTACTCCAGCAATGACTGCTACTGCTACTACAACATGTACATTGACAACACCTGCTACTACTGATACTACTACACCAACGACTGCTACTGCTGCTACTACAACATCTACATCCACAACACCTACTACTTCTGATGCTACTACACAAATGACTGCTACTGCTGCTACTACAACATCTACTTCCACAACACCTACTACTTCTGATACTACTACACCAACAACTGCTAATGCTACTATTGCTACTACAACATCTACATTGGCCCATCTACTACTACTGATACTACTACACCAACAACTGCTACTACAACATCTACATCAACAACACCTACTACTTCTGATACTACTACACCAACGACTGCTACTACTGCTACTACAACATCTACATCAACAACACCTACTACTTCTGATACTACTACACCAACGACTGCTACTACAACATCTACATTGACACCATGTACTACTTCTGATACTACTACACCAATGACTGCTACTACAACTTCTACATCGACAACATGTACTACTTCTGATACTGCTACACCAACAATGACGACTGCTACTACTATTACAGCGTTTACTACTTCTGATACTACTACACCAAAGACATCTACTACTACTCATACTACTACTACTTCAACAACCACAACAACTACTACAATGACTGCTACTATTACTACAACAACAACAGCAACCTGAATAATGACAATGGTAGAAATACTTATGATAATGATAATGAGGAGATAACAGGAGGATAAGTCTGAACAGTAATAATAATAATAATAATAATAATAATAATAATAATAATAATAAAGGGTTGGAGCAAAACTGTGAAGAGCAGCTGCTCTCCAGGAATTGAATTTGAGACCTATGCTCTAATATAAAATAATATTAATAATCACAACACAACACAAATAATCATCACATAATGTCTAGTATTGCAGGAGATTTGACCAACACAGGCTCATTGTGGATACGTACCCCTGTCTACATTTCTGGAGAGTGTGAATTATGTAACTAGTCTTTAAAACAAACGCAATGGGGCGGTATGACGCCGCCAAGGGCTTCTGCCCCCTTTTAGCACTTCCAGCTGACAGCTTACCACCGTATGGACAGCTTTTTAGGTCTTACCAGTTTGCCCAGTCGCTGGCCATGTATTTTGACGGACTTGGGATATGGAGCGGAGTTGATTGTGATGACGGGGTTCGAGTCTGGCGAAGAATGGTTCCAGAAAGCAGGTAAAACAAAAGCAAACAAATAAATGAATAAATAAACATCAGGCTGAAAACGTGATGAAATCACTCGGCCGTGACACCTTTTCTTTTTCTAGATTGCTTTTGAAAACACTATCGGTTGGATTTAAGCCTGATTTATACTTCTGTGTCAAGCAATCTCCGTGACCCACGGCGTCTGCCTTGCACATAGTAGTGCATTTATATTTCTGTGTGCTTTTTGTGTTGCTCTGCAATAGCACTAGCACAATAGAAATGCTAGCGGGCAGTAGGTTTTTATGTTCCTCTGTGTCTAGTTTCTTTGCGGGTATTTAGTTTTTTTCTGAAGGTTAAGTAGCTAAAACTCGTTCATTCTGAGTTGGGAACTGGTTGACGTGCAACAACTTTAATCGTAAGGTAAACACAAAACACACTCCATCAGGCTCGCGGCTCTCAGTACTGCTCATACTCATCACCACTAACAAACCGACCAATCACAGAGCTTGCACTACGCATCATTGCAATGTGAACTTATATTTTGAGAGGTGTGATGGCTGCGCTGGACCACTACACACAGAAGTATAAATCCACCACCAAGGCTGCCACCCCTGCCACTGCTCCTGCTGGGGCCAGCTTTTAAAAGTAGCACATTTTTGTACTCGAATTAGCCGAGCCCAACACGAGCTTAACATGAATTTGCAAATAAACTGACAAAACATAAATTGGTTACGTTTCCTCATGATATTAGGATGGAAAGTGTGCGATTTAAATTCCTTTCTGTCATAAACACATATAATAAATTATTAACAGGTGCATTACCCTCTAATAAAAAAAGAATATCAATAATAATAATAATAATAATCCCATAATGTCTGGTACTGATGAGACTTGACCAACACAGGCTCATTTTGGATACGTACCCCTGTCTACATTTCTGGGGAGCGCTAATTATGTAGCCAGAGGTATGTCTGGCTATTTTGTCTTCAAGACAAATGCTATGGGGTGCATACCTGTCAACATTGGGGTGTGGAAATAAGGGTTTCACTTTCACATCCACGTTCGCTGCGCTTCAAATCACGTGTACATGATCCATTTGGGAAACAGCATCTATTTATGACTTTGGAGCGCGCCTGAGTCATGCACCACAACATGAACTGACTGTTTTGAGGATTGTGTAGGAGAGGGCAACATCGTCTCTAATGAAAAGAAGGGAATCCCGCCGTTTTATGTTTATTTCAAAATGTTTTCATGCCTAATTAAAAGAAAAGAAAACAGAACTGACTGACATTTAAGAACAAGTGGCATCCCCTGGTGGTTTGACGGTATTAGTTGTGTATAGGGAGGATCAGCTCTTTAATGTTTATTACCCCCTTCATTTTAAGATTAAAAATACGGAAGAAATACGGGAAAAAACCTTTATGGGATGATAGCAGGATAGAACTATAAAAAACGGGAGAATCCCGGGAAAAACGGGAGGGATTGACAGGTATGATGGGGTGGTATGACACAGACGATGGCTTCCGCCCCCTTTTAGCGCTACCGACTGACTGCTTACCTCTGTATGGTCTCCAGTTTGCCCAGTGGCTCGTCGCATTTGTCAGTGGACTTGAGGTACTGAGTGGAGCTGGTTGCGATGACTGGGTTCGAGTTTGAGGAAGAACATTTCTAGAAACCAGGTAAAACAAAAGCAAAAAGTAAATAAAAAAGCATTAGACTGGATATGTGGTGAAATCACTCTGCTTTTTTTCAATTGCTTTCGAAAACACATTGTGTTGGGTTTTTTGGGAAGGGGGTGGGTTGGTCAGTCAGTCGACAGCAAGCTGGCCTGGTCAGCTGAAGTGTATATTGCGACCTAAATTATGCTGGATTTCATCAAAAAGAGAAAAGCGCAAGAGTTAGTTGAGATCATCAAAAAGTGTACACCACTGATCATTAACTGGCGGCCCGTGGGACGAATCTGGCTGCTGAGCCGTTCAATCCGACCCACGACTGGATTCCTAAGTTGTGAGGATTAAAAAGTAAATAGTGGTCCACACAATTAAAGATACTAAAAATAACAACAGCTGTGTCTCTTGTCAGAATAACCACCATTTATGACTATATTTAGGCTACACTCCGAAATGAGGACAGACTCAGACTATGCGGCGTTAAGCATTTATTGTTTCAAACAGGTTTTAGCGTAAGTGAAGACCGGGTGGGGTGTAGGCGGAGTGCGCGTGACATGTGATCAAGAGCAAGGAGGGATGCGGTGGAGAGGGGTGCGCGACGTATTTGATGAGCGGGAGGGAGACGCTTGATTTCCGGGAGATTATCATTCGTTTGCGGCCATCCAGGAGTGTCTATGCATTTGCGGCAGACTCACGGAACTTGCGGGAGACTTAAATAACTTAACTTAAAATAGCATGGTAAATAAATAACCAGGTACCAGAACAAAACAGGTCACAAATAATGTTCGCACATCAAATGAAAGTGGGCTTGAATTCAAATCACAATGCTGAAACGGGCTACTCACAGCGCTTAATCAATGGCTAAACTAACATTTCCCCTTGTTGACTAATTGAGTTGAAGCAAAATATCTATCACTCCTAGTGGTCGACTGTGGTATAGGTGATGGGAGCCTGAATCAAATGCCTTAAATTTGTGATGAAATTGAAAAAGTATAAACATAAAACATAACGCTAAGCCAAAATTAAAATTTTATTTAATTTTCTTCTTGGCGGTCGGGCCCCCAAGGAGACTGTCTGGTAAAACTCTGGCCCTCTGACAAATATAGTTGATGACCCCTGGGGTATACTGTGGCTTCTGGTGGTTTTGCGAAAACAAAAACTGTGAGCAGACGTACCTCCAGCTGTCCGCAGAAATGTAGACGTGGGTACGGATCTGCAATAAGCCTGGGTTCGATTTGACAAGATACAGCTGCTGAAAAAGCCTCTTTCAATGATTTTCGACACAATGCAGTCCATCCAGTACATTCTTTGTCACTAGCGAAACCAGTTGTGTTGCTTAAGTGTTCTTTTAGTAAAATTGTGGAACATTTGTCGCATATGAAGTGCATTCTCCTTTTTAGTGTGGCAATGCCTTTAAAGAGACACTCTTGTAGCTTATTTGCTCTTACAACTTGATAATACACATTAAAACTTCAACGGTACATAGTGATACAGTACACAAAGGCAGGGGATATCAACCTCTGGTGGGAATGAGAAACTGACACACACACTGGAGTAATTATTGACAGTGGAGGATGATTTACAGTAACACAACATGGATTGGCTTGTTCTCAGCCATCACACTACACACATTTATATCATTCTGATTGAAATATTTGACCGAATCAGGTAAGCTGGATAGGGCTACTAGATTAATCGAAGGCATTTATTTGTCAATAAAGTCAGCTGTAAATCTCCAGCACTTGCTTTCAGATAGAGAGGAGTTTACTAGAGCCATAGTTCAGTGGCAAGCTACGCAAACCGTCCTGAAATCAAAGAGAATCATCCTATGATCTGACAGCTCTCTGCATGGCATCTCAGTGAACTATGGCTCTGTGTTTCTGCTGATCTGAAAGCGTGTGAAGATCATAGACATGTGTTCACTCCTAACTCACCCCACAATTTCAGTCAAGTGTTTGGACTCAATTCTTCTGTGAAATGAATCTACGGTTGTGTGTGTTTAGAAGCTGAATCAATAAAAGCAGATAAACGCTTTGTTTGACTTCCATCCTGTGTCTTCTTTGCGGCATATTGACAGTTTCTGCGCAAGTGCCTCGGCTGGGTCAGTTGGCATTTTTGTGTGGAGTTTGCATGTTCTCCCCGTGTTGGGTTTCCTCCAGGTGTTCTGGTTTCGCCCACTAGTCCAAAGACATGCGGGATAGTTGAATTGGGAAAGCTAAAATTGTCCACAGTGTATGTGTGTGAATGAGAGTGTATGGGCATTTCCCAGTGATGAGTTGCAGCTGAAAGGGAAAGCATAGAACATATCTCATATCCTGAATAAGTTGGCGGTTCATTCTGCTGGGGTGACCCTTGATTAATAAAGGGACTGAACTGAAAAGAAAATGAATGAACAAATTATATATTTTATATTTGCCATGATGAGGCGCCACGGTGGCGCGTGAGTAGCATGTTCGCCTCACAGCAAGAAGGTCGCTGGTTCGATCACCGGTTGGGGCAGGTCCCGGTTGGGCCAGTTGGCATTTCTGTGTGGAGTTTGCATGTTCTCCCCGTGGTTGCGGTGCTCCGGTTGCACCTCCGGGTGCTCCGGTTTCCCCCACAGTCCAAAGACATGCGGTACAGGTGAATTGGGTAAGCTAAATTGTCCGTAGTGTATGTGTGTGAATGACAATGTGTGGATGTGTTTCCCAGAGATGGGTTGTGGCTGGAAGGGCATCCGCTGCGTAAAACTAATGCCGGATAAGTTGGCGGTTCATTCCACTGTGGCGACCCCGGATTAATAAAGGGACTAAGCCGAAAAGAAAATGAATGAATGAATATTTGCCATGATGACTGTACATACTATTTTACCAGAGATGTTTCAAGACACCAGTATTCAGCTTAAACTGCAATTTAAAGACTTGATTAGATTAACTAGACAAGTTAGGATAATTAGGCAAATCATTATATAGCGATTGTTCTAGACTAGGGATGCACCGATACCAATTTTTTACAAACCGATACGAGTACAAGTATTTTAATTTGTGTACTCGCCGAAACCGATACTTCATAGATTTGGTTTTAATAAATGTGCAATTCATTTGAAAGGAGTTTTTTGGCTGTAGCAAGGATGAGTACAACTGTCTTTAACAGAAGGCTTTTCCTAGACAAAAATATACGCACATTGTTGATACCCCTAATATTAATAGTATATGCTTAGCCTAGGTTAACGGTTATATACGCTATTTAGGCTAGCCATATGGATCAAAGCCGGTATTGATACAACCAAAAGCAAGATCATATTATTATAAATATTCCATTAAGGATACTTATCGAAATATTTATACATTTACATGAAGTGTTTGAGATTGTGCGATCTCTATAAACTGTCTGATCTTTACAGAAGCTGTAAACTGACAGGCGCGCGGTGACCGCAGTGAAGTTCAGCTCTGACGAGGTGCTTTTATTTAGCTTGTAGTCTTTAGATTTTTTTACATAAAGTTCCATTACTTAAAAGTTCATAATTTTTTTTAATTTATAGTTTATATACAAAATGAGTGCTAGCTTGTTAAGCTGTTATCATTATGCAAGGATCATATTTCATATTCCGTTTATTCTTCAGTAGCCTATAGATTGGTTAATAATGTATTTTATAAAGGGATTGTTTATAAGAACTAAGCTATTAATACATAATAGATTAATTAATACATTAAGACATTGAAGGTATGACAACATCAGGTAGGACAACAAATTACATCCATGTAGTGAATTACTGTTGAGTGGTATCGGTGCGTGGTATTGGCCCTTCATTTATGAAACGAGTACGAGTATTTCAACGTATCGGTGCATCACTATTCTAGACAATCGAAAACATATATATTGCTTAAGGGGGCTATTAAATTTGACCTTAAAATAGTAACTGCTTTTATTCTAGCCGAAATAAAACAAAAAAGTCTTTCTACTGAAAGAAAAATATTAAAGGAAATACTGTAAAAAAAAAATACGTGCTCTGGCAAACATCATTTGGCAAATATTTGAGAAAGAAAACAAAATTTACAGGATGGCTAATAATTCTGACTTCAACTTTATGTATATTAGGCTTGGGCGGTATCAAAATTTTGAGACCATCAAACCTCCCTCTTTTACCCTGGTATACGGTATTACCGTGAATAATAAAATAAAATGACATAAGGCTCAGAGAGCGTCACCAAACTGTTGGTTTGTGCACAAACCATTCAGAAACTGACTGCCAAACACTAATACAGAAACCATAACAAAATAACAAGCACAACAATATTAACAACTTTTATAATTAAAATTTTTATTTAACATATTTCCTTCGCCAAGTAATTTGTCACTGCATCAGTACAGATTTTCCAACAGACACTCTCCCTTTTTTACCTTTTTGCTGCACAATTTGCAAACTGCCTTGTCTGTATTTGCCTTTCCCTTCTCGTTCGGCCGAAACCAGAAATACTGCCAAAGTTCAAAAATTGTGTCCATTCCAGGAGCAGGTCACTTGGTGCGCAACTCGCCATCTTTCCCCACTTCTCTCTTTCTCCTCCGCCCTGTCCCGTGATAACAACCACGCATACACATTTTTAGGCATTATATAAATTATATGGAATATTCAGACCTTGTCTTCTATATGAGTGCATTGTTTTTTATGACGGCATAATGGTATTGAAACTGATACAGTTGCAATTTTTAGATACGGTATACCATATTACCGTATTACCACCCAAACCTAATATACATCCAGTGAAATTGGACAACTTTGGGTGGGCCCCATGTCCTAAAAGTTTGAAAACCCCTGCTCTAAGTTGCTAAACAGCCTTTTTTAGCCATTGACAAGATCCTGAATTGTTGTTTTAAGATCAGTCCTGCAATCTCAAGCTGTTGTAACCCTAAACAAACAATTTGCCATTTTTTTTTGTCAGACAATCTGCTGCTTCACAAGACAGTAAAGTGTCCTTTGAATTTACACTTTAGAATCTTGGCAGAAGCAGTAGGTCATCTGGGTACTTTTCGCCTACTGTCTTTTGAATACCAAATTCAGACACTACTTTATTTTTTGGCATTGTGTGCATAGAAGTAGACATAGTTGGACGCAACACTTGACTCAGCCGAAAGTTTTTTCAGGAAACCTGTTTAAAAACTACTTTAGTTTGATAGCACTGAGGGTGCAGAATTTACACACTCTGAGTACAATCAATTGAGACCAATTGCAATTCAATATGCATCAAATTGATAAGTGGTTTGGAATACACTAAATGCACATGTATTAATACTATTGCCAACTGATAAATGACAGTAAAATTGTGTCAAATAAATATACACACTGAAATAAAATCACAGTTTTAAAGATATGGAATTGATTTAAATGAACATTAGAAGATGGTATCTACATGATAAATAGTAATTGGAAGTTTGGATTATTTTACCGACTCTGACCTTTTTTTTTTTCCGAGTCGTTTCATTTATTTAGTTTAATTTGTCTTGTGAAGTTTACTCATAAACTAACTTTCGAGAGGTTTATGTGATTGACTGACCACAGCTGGTCCTGCATTAGCTAACACATGATTCACCAATCAGATGATTAACTAACACCACTAACACCACTTTTAACACCACAAGCACAGTCTTGATGAGACGTTAAACCGAGGTCCTGACTCTCTCTGGATGTTAAAAATCCCGGCATGTCATTAGAAAAAGAGTAGGGGTTTAACCCCGGCATCCTGGTCAGATCTGCCCATTGGCCACTGTCCATCATGGCCTCCTAACCATCCCCATATCATAAATGGCTTAATCACTCTGTCTCCTCTCCACCAATCAGCTAGTGTGTGGTGTGCGGTCTGGCACAATTTGGCCGCCGTCACGTCATCCAGGTGGATGATGCACACTGGTGGTGGATGAGGCGCTTTGAGTGTCTAGAAAAGCGCTATTTAAATGTAAGGAATTATTATTATTATTATTATTATTATTATTATTATTATTATTATTATTAACAACTCACTATAAACAACCAGAGTTTCTTATCTTACTCTTCGTCTTGAAGAATCCTCCCCTCCCACCCCTACTCCTCCCTCCTTTTCTAGATTGGGTGACACGGCGGCACTGTTGCCTCACAGCAAGTATGTCACTGGTTAAAGTCTTTCTGTGCAACATTTCACATTCTCCCTGTGCTCGTCTGGTGTTCCCAGGTTTCCTCCCAAAGTCCAAAAACACACAACGTAAGTAAATTGACTGTACCGAACTGGCACCATACAAGCTTTTACTAAGCAGTATATCTCTCTATAGTCTTCCCTATGATCTGTCACTAGCTATAAATGAGTCGGGGTAGTTCTCAAGATCTACCTGAGCTCAAAATCCCCTCTTGCCCCGCTAACGGGAGGGAGCCCTGCCAAACACGCTTAAAAAATCAATCATCAGCAACTCTTGAAAATATCATTTAAATAGTATGAGTTGCTTCCAAACACATTTACACATAGCCCAACCGTTGATCACACTACAAACAAGCCATAAGTAGGCCCACACAGAATCTGTGTGCGCAGATTTCTGCAGATTTTTATCTCATCATTGATTGATTATTTACTTGTGTAAATGTGTGTGAATGTATATTTATTCAGTTTTTAAATACATTTCAGTAATATTATTGACTAATATGAAAAATATTCATATGACTTATTTACAATACAGTTTGTAAAGTAATATTTTCTGTCTTTTAGTAGATATTTTATATGAGAAACTAGCTTTTTAACCCAAATAAAGGAATCTAATTGGATTCGCATTGTAAACATAAAATAAAAGTTAAAAAGGTCTTATCTTTTATTTCATATATTAAGGTTTTATTTATGACACTCCCAAAATCATTCCACATGAATTTGCAGATTTTTTACGAAATTCTACGCATAAATAGCAAAACAATGTCAGCAGATTCCATCTGGCCCTGGTCATAAGTCATTTATTCATGTGACACAGACAGTCCCATATAAACTTAACCAATGCACACAGTTTGAGCCAAAGAGACCCATGATTAGTTCACTTTTTGAAGGTGTCTTCGGATTTTTGAGTCATTCGTTCAGTATATGACAGCATGTAAAGAGATGACCCAAAACCAAAGAAAAGACCACATCTTTTTCTGTGTCTGACTGGATATGATTGGCTTCTGTCCTTCACATGATGAATGAATGAATCAAACTTGATAGAAGACTCGAAAAAGGAACTAATCATCTACCCCACATGCACAATGTTTGAATGAATGAATCACTCCCTGAGAGGACTTATCCTTCCTGAGTCACATAATAGATTCATTCAAAATGAACGAAGCATAAAAGAACGACCTATTACCAATGATAAATGGTATACATACAGTAAATGAGAGATCTAAATATCAATATAGCAAGATAAAATAAAACATCTGGGTAACACTCAGAGGTGGGTAGAGTATCCAAAATCTATACTGAAGTAAAAGTACAAGTACTTGCGGATTTTTTTACTCAAGTAAAAGTAAAAGTAGCAATTTTAAAAGTTACTTGAGTAAGAGTAAAAAA
>CAIGQQ010006051.1:910292-946971 GCA_903798035.1 Danio albolineatus | reverse complement strand
ATTTGAAATGGATCAAAATTGTCTCACTGTAAGACAAAAATGGGTGTTACTGAATTCAGACAACTTGGATGAAACATTTTGATTCACTTCAAATATTTACTACTATATATGCTCCCAGACTTGATTGGTTTAATAGTTGATTCAAATTGTATTGCAATTGGAGGACATGTACCAATATAGCAGACATTACAAACAATGTCAATATGTGAAGTTTATTTATGATTCACCAATCAGACGATTCCTAAGCCACTATAAATACCCAACGTTCCATATAACAGCCATCTTCGTTTTGAAGAATGCCCCCTTCCACCACTACACCTCCTGTTGCCTCATAGCAAGATTGTCACTGGTTCTAGTCCTTACCCCAAGCCGCGAAGTTTACACATTCTCCCCGTGCTCACGCTGGTTTCCTCTCACCGTCCAAAAACATGCAACTTAAGGTAATTGACTAATCTAAATTGGCACAATAGACATGCTCCTAGTAAGCAGTTATCTCTCAAGAGCAATCACTATCTGTTCATTAGCTACTACAGCAGGGGAGTTCTCGAGATCTACCTAAGCTCAAACTCCCCTCTCGCCTTGCAAACGGGAGGGAGCCCCAGGCTCGAGGATCTTATGAGCTCAGGGCTCTCTCCCGGGACAGCATGCCAAACAAGCTTTATTGATCAGCTAAGTGTGAACTCTTGAACAGATACAGTATTTATGTTGTAAACATGGGTTTATTCAAATGTTGAAATGTGTATTTAAATGTTGTGAAGAGTTTACAATTTAAATGAAAATAGACTCATCAGTTTTCATCAACAAGCCATATGCAATTGGTTTTTGCCCAAAGGACAGACAATTTCACTTATTGTTTAACCCAGCCTGATCTCACGAGAAAACGTAAGTATTTTACGTTTTGTCAGTTTAGTGGCTAATTCATACAAATTTGTACGAGTTCAGTCGTATGAAAATGTACGATTTTAAAAAGGAGGTGTGTCACCCAACCCCACCCCTAAACCCAACTGTCATTGGGTGATGAGCAAATCGTACTGAATTGTACGAATTAGATTGTATACGAATTTATACAAATTAGCTACTAAATCAAAAAAAGTTACAAATTGCCGTGATGCCAGGTGTGCCAAATCATTTGCAATTTGCTTCAATCTATAAGACATGCCAATCTGTTGGGAATAACAAGCAAATTGTTCAGAGATCTAAACTTACAATGCGAAACGACATGAGAGTAAAACTATTCTCTATTTCCACCTGGGGATACTCATCCTGAGGCCCTCAGAGACTATGCAGCGCCACTGATGCGATCCAAGACCTGTGACGAGATGATCCTAAGTTTCCACAATCCTGGACCAGGCTGTATCCTGAGCAGCTGCTGTGCTGCATGGAGAAGTGGACAGCATGAGACTGATTCCTATGCAATCCAAGGACAGACGAGTCTCACTGACGACCAGCTTCTCCAGCCTCCGGTGCCTAGACTGCTGCTCTGCACAAGACGTTTGGCCATAGGAGAAATGTTTGTGCCCAACTGAGCCTGGTTTCTCTCGAGGTTTATTAATTCTTTACTTTCGCCAGTTGGTGAAGTTTTTCCTCGCCGCTGTCGCCACTGGCTCACATAGTTCGGGACCTGTAGAGCTGCGCATCGACGGATTTGCTCTTCAGTGTTTAGACTCTCAGTAGTGAATATTAAAACACACTGAACTGAGCTAAACTGAACTTTAACTCTGAAAACTGGACTGACACAATCTACATTGTAAAAGCGCTATACAAATAAAGGTGAATTGAATTGAACTAAATTATTACTGATACAATTCTTTCTTTTGTTGTTGGTATGAACAAACACTCCAGCAAATATACTGCATATGTATATGCTATTTGAAAGCTAATGTACTTTTTTGACTTCTTTCTTTATGATGGAGTATTTACTCTGTGTGGTATCTTCAGGAAAACACAATACACGTTGCTTCATTTGATATTGCGGTATATAATTTAAAGACACTGATGCATTTTCAAGTGACTAAACTTACTTCTGATGCTACAAATTTCATAAGCTGGCTCCTCCTATGCTATTTAAATTACGAGTTCATATTTTTTAGATAACAAGGACTGCCACTTATTCATTTTTCTTTATTGTTTTTTCTGATTAAATCACTTCAACAGTAATTTGATTGCAATAATTAAAATGCAGGAAATTATACATGTCTTGACTTCAAACGTGACTTTAATTAAAATATGAAAATTTTATCAGCGAAATTATTTGCTTTGAACTCACAGAATTCGATGGCTATTCACAATTACTGCATATCCCTTCCAAGACTTGATGCATCGGTTCATTGACTATATTACATGCAGCATGGAAATGCCTTTTCTGCATGATAGATCAACGGTGCTGTTGTTACACTGCCTTACACTGTTATAATGTCTTCTTGTTGACCAGTGCTTGCAAGGCAGGCTGACCATTAAGCATGGATCTAGACACCACATGGTGGCACTGGTGTCCCATTACGAAACCTCTGCAACCTGCTGACACTCCCAGCATAGGAGAAAGACCTGATTAACAACACAAAAACCACAAATAAGGTCCTTTCAAATATAACGTAAGATGCACTGAACAAAAGATTCACTGGATTTATTCATTTTATTTAAAGTAAGTGGCTGCAAACAATTTTTATGGACTGAATTTAAACAAAGAAATTAAGTTAAACATTACATTTAATTTCTTTGTGTAAATGCAGCCCATATAATAATTTTTTGCAACCACTTACCTTAAAAGTATTTAGTAAGTCCAATATATATATATATATATATTTAGTGTGGGACTGAGTAATATAACTAAACATTGTGGGTTTTTACATATATAAAATTCATTTATATGATTATTTATATATATATATAGAATGATTTTCATTTATTTTGCAAATAATAAAAATAATAAAATCAAAATATTAATTGAAAGGTTTAGACAAACGCATAACTGAGGGGGAAATGTGTTAATATTTTTAGCTGGTTTAAGGTAATGCATTTTTAAATAGTTGAATTATTGCATCAAAAACTTGTGAGAGAAAATGTTGATTTTAAATTTGAGTTTTGAATTTATTATTTGACAGGGACATGCACAACAATGCATTAAAAAGGATGTATGTTTTGTGCCAGGCTTTAGCAAAAACTGCTCAGATATATCAGCCTGATCTCACGAGAAAACGTAAGCATTTTATGTTTTGCCAGTTTAGTGGCTAATTCGTACGAATTCATACGAGTTCAGTCTTACGAAAATGTACGGTTTAAAAAAGGAGGCGTGGCATCCCCACCCCTAAACCTTACCTGTCAACCCTCCCGTATCTCCCGGGATTCTCCCGTATTTTACATTTCTATTCTGCTATCATCCCGTAAAGGTGTTTTCCCGTATTTCTCCTGTATTTTCAGTCGTTCTCCGACGGGTGTCAACAGGGGCGCCGCTAAGGGGGGGAAAGTTAGGACGATTCTAAGGGCCCATGCATTCTAGGGGCCCACAGAGATCTGCTTTATAATTAATAACAGTACTATAACGTAATATAAATTATGAATGTATCTCTAAATTACAAGTAAAACAATTTATTACAAATAAAAAATAAAAATACGGCTTATATCTGCTCCTCGTGTCTGTCACAACTGTCACTGTCAAATTGCACCCCCCCTCCTTTCGCTGTATGGTTCAGTCCGTCAGTAGCGGGAAGAGAGTTGAGGGCGATCGGCAGGTAAACTGTCAAAGCAGCTGCGTCCCAAATCACATACGTATGCACTATTCGACGCCATTTTCTTTGTATAAATAGTGTAAGTAGTGCGTTCACACTGAAAACTCTAACAATAATGCACTTTATTTACCCGGATGATGCACTCATTCAGCCGGTAAACAGAAGTGTGTATTGATGGACACTTCACACATTCAACGACCGCAGCTTTGAGCACGTAACAGAAGGGGCGGAGCTATCAGGCGCACATGTTGGATTTTTGGATTGTGAGAGCAGTATTCTCCTGTGAGAGTGATTATAGCGCCTCCCGATGGTGAATGCGTTTACACTCATGCCAGGTAGGCTATTATTTGGTATTTTGGTCATTTCTTTCATTAGCTGCATCCCAAATTACACACTATACACTAAATCAATAAAACACAAAATTATTTTACAATAAGACCCATAAATAAGAAATGTTCTCTTGTTTAAACTGACCATTACTTAAATGGCAAAACCCTGGCCTTCTTGCCGGCAAATAATAATAAAAAAAAAATAAACAAATTTTTATTAACAGAGTTCAAAATCCAGCACACTGCAAACCAAATAAACACAACATAAATAAATTTGAAATGGTCTGTTGATTAATCTGACAGTGACTTAAATTCCAAGTGCCAAATGCCTGGCCTTCTTGCTTGCAAAATCCTCAATCAAAGTGTATTGCACATTGTATGAGACATTATTGCAGTACAGTTATTTAAATAGTTACACATTGGTGTTTTGTGTGTTTAGAAATGTAAAATTTTCAGTGAATATTTGATTACTGTTCCTTTTTTGTACTACATTTACATTTGAACAGTAAATCATCTGCTAGCTACAGTCATGGCCGTTCTCTTACTAAATACTGATAAGTAGTGGACAAAATCAATAATAAAATGCATACGTCAGTATAACTACATTGCAGACAAAGGGATAGCTAGCTTGGTAGTAGGGGGCCCATCCTCATATTTTTTCATGGGGCCCAAAATTGCTAGCGGCGCCCCTGGGTGTCAATAAAGATTAAAGATCCAACCCATACCGCCAAACCACCAGGGGCCGCCCCTTGCTCTTAAATGTGAATCTGTTCTGTGCTTTCGGTTTATTTAGGCATGAAACACTTTAGAATAAACATAAAAACGGCGGGATTCCCTTTCCTTTTCATTAAAGGTGCCGTCACTCCTCCTATGCAATCCTCAAAACAGTCATAAAGCAGTGCGTGACTGTCAGCTGAAGCATCCATAGTGATAAACAGACGCCTAAACGGTTTCTGTACACTCCATTTGAAGTGTAGCGAAAGTGGATACTGGGTTTTGGGTGCGTGTTTGAACAGACATATACACATAATTAATAATAATAATAAATAATAAATAAAGATATCCATCTTGATGGGTTTTTTTTTTCAAACACAACTAATTTTGTCCTAAATGAGCATAAAACCTCAGGAAAGTTAGAAAAGAAATGCTTTCATTATAACGTTAGATATGTGCATTTTTAAAGTGACACCTGTTATTTAATGTAATAAAACAAAAAATCTAAACAAATGAAATTCATTCACTGCTCTTTAATCAGAATGTGTAAGATATACAGTGAAGAAAATATTAATGAGGTTTGATAACTTGACTTTATTTCTTTCTATCCCTTATTTTCACATCCCAATGTTGACAGGTATGCCCTAAACCCAACCGCCATTGGGTGATGAGCAAATTGTACAAAATTGTACGAATTAGATCGTACAAATTCATGCAATTAGCCACTAAATGAAAAGTTACAAATTGCCGTGAGATAGTGTTGGATATATTCAGAAGCCTGCAGAAAAAAAGAGCAGTTGAACTGTTTAATACTGCTTTTGGAAATCCAATTTAATGCAATACTTTATATTAAGTGGCCTCATTGAAAAATTTATAAAATTAAGTACAATGAGCTTATTGTGTTCATATAATATTGTCTAATACTGTACTTATGCTGCTATTGAGGTATAGGTACAGGTAAGGTTAAGGACATTTTTGGTATGGTTAGGGGTGGGTTAAGGTCTGTAAGGCATGAGTTGATAGCGTAATTATTATACATAAAATTACATAAATTCATTACAGACCTAATTACATGCAGATACTTTTTTAAGTACGATGTAAGAGCATGTATGCATATAATAAGTGCATTGCACCCAATTAATTAATTAAAGGCAGCAGTTTAATTCAAGGTGACGTGGTTACCCATGCACTTATTGAATTAATTATGCATAATTACATGCAACTAATCTCTAAACCTAATCTAATCCCAACCATATAATAATTGCATGTAGTTAATTAATATTACTATGTAGTTATATTAATAGTTACACTGTAACAATGTCACCTTAAAATAAAGTGTATGTTTCCCAGTACTGGGTTGCAGCTGGGTTGTAAAACATATGCTGGATAAGTTGGCGATTCATTTCACAATGGTGACCCCTGATGAATAAAGAGACTAAACTGAAGGAAATTGTATGAATGAATAGCCCTGAGAGAATGATTTGGCATACTGTTGATGTATTTGGACACACTTTAGTATTTATAAATAAGGGCATTTTTTTTTTTTTTTATGAATTTACTTGCTGCTGCATGCATTCAGAATAACCAGCGCTTAAGTTGAAAAGTTACAACTCTGGCGTTTCATTGAAGAGCCCTTTGGGAATCCCACAACAAAAAATATATATACATAATACATAATAGAATCCGAAACTACTTTGAAGTGAAGAAAGTTTGCTATTGTTATCACTGCCGAGTGCACACAGCATTTTCACTGGCAGATAATCTGAGTGTGGGTGAGCGTGCTTTGAAGATGTGCAAGCTTCCATTGCACTGAGCAAAGAAAAGAAAAGAAACAGAGAGAGCCATGCCAGCTGAAAAATGTTGAGATTTTTATAAACACGGATGGGCTGCCTGAAATGAGAGTGGTAACGCTGTGAGGCTTGTCAGCTGTTTGCACTACACCACATTTCATTAACAGAAATTAAAAGTTCCCCCTTAAACATTCTTTCTCATCTTTTACGGATGGATTTCACATGCCTGTTGTTTCCACAGACCACTTATGGCACTTATTTATCTGCATTCTGTGTGGACATCTAAGGGAACAAAATGCATTAAAGCACTTGCATCTTGCCGAAAACACTAATTTACAGGCAGCCTTCTTCTAGTCTGTTGTCCAGACATCCTGTACTGGTGGAGAATGTGATGTGCTGCTGCAGCAAAAATAGAGAGCAATAGGCAATAGTGGCTTTCATCATCACTAACATAAAGGATGGGTCAGATTAATGCAACCCAGGCTCATTCTGAGAACGTAGTTCCACGAAAGTTTCTGGAGACCGTGAGATACGTCCCGGGAGGTACGTTTTTTGCACCTTTTGTTTTTGCGAATCCACGAGAGGCTGCTTTCCGTTCTTTTTGAGATCTCAAACGTCTCTCACGAGTGCCGTTCACGATCGCTGTTTTCGCATAAACCCACCAGAAGTTGACTATTTGGCTGACTGAACGACAGACCGCGGGCAACCAATCAACTGAGCCACCCTCCTCCTTTCCTAAACTAAACCAACCAAAATTTTATCGACCAAACCCCCCACACACTTCCCTAAACCCAACAATATTTGAAAAAAGAAATCCAGAAAATAAATAAATAAAAGCCCTCCTCTCATTTTTACCACGTTTTAGACCTTACTGCGTTCTTACTCCGTCACTTGCTGGTTTATTCCATTTTTTGGATTCTGTTTTGTGTTACCTGATTTCTGGAACCACTCTTCAACGGACTCGAAGCCCATCATCATGGTCAACTCGTCTCTGCGTCTCAAGTATGGCGAGCTAACGGGACAAACTGGTTGCAGCGGGAAAGTCGTCTATATATATTCGTCTATATATATTCCATGGTCTGTTGAAATTCTTGATTCTGATTGGCTGAAGCGTGTGCACTATTTTCGTTGAAACCACAGGTAGTTCCAGTCAGTTTTGATCACAGTTCAAAATAAAACTGCTTCTTTCAAACATCAGTAGTTATCATACACAGTAAAACTCAAGAAGTTAAGGTAACAGTTCAAACCATTTGAGGAAACCGATTGCAACAAACCATTTTAGTTTAAAAACGAATCCTAATGATTACTGTGAACTTCATCCATTTGTGTAAATGAAGCAATTTGAGCACAGTAAAACCCAATAAATGAAGACAACTCAAACCAACTGAGTATTGTAAAACACAATAAGTTAGGGCAACTCAAACCGTTTGAGGTAAAAAAACAAAAACAAAAAAACAACAACAATTTATTTGTGTCGGGTTCTGCTACTCTGGTCTTGTTCATTCTTGTTTTAGTGGCCCTAGTCCTGTCATGTCTTGTGTGTTGTGCTCAACTTGAGTTTTTTCAGGTCGAGCACTGCTTTTCTGTCATTGTGTGTGTCTCTGTATGGGTGTTCAGACCATGCGCCCTTGTACTCGCTTTCTGTCGGCATCGCGCTGTTTCATTCTCACCGTCTCAGTCTAGTTGCTTTCGGTTTTGTATGGTGCTGAGATGAAACGTGCATTGCATATGTGTGAGCGCACGCTAAGGTGTTTTCGTTTATCGTGTGCTCGTGTCTTGCGTCTGTTTATGTTTGTGTTGTCTAAGCACATGGCTCTGCGTTTACATTGTGGCCGCGTGCTTCCGTATTGTGCTTTAGTTGTGTGCTTTGTGAACACGCGGTTAATGAGTTCTCTCATTGGCTGCGTGTTCTTGTCCCGTATAACGTGAGCACATGGCTTGTGGTGGTTTCTTGTGTCTTGTGCTCTCCCGTCTATTGTCTAGCCCCACCCTCCTTGTTAACCCATTATTAGTTTATCCTGTTCACCTGTCTGTTTGTTAATTATTTCTGCTTATAGTCTCCTATGTCTGCTGTCCTGAGCCAGTTCGTCATCGTATCCTGCCTTGTCTTGTCTTCCAGCCCTGATCCTTGCCAGCCTGCCCAGTCTAGTTTGTTTTGATTGTTTATTTGTTTTATTAACGTTTTTACCCCCTTGGGGTAGTTTGTTATTATATTATTTCATTATAGAAAAAAAAATCTATTTTATTTTTCGTCCATTTCCTTAACATAGAACGTGATAACATAGAAGTTAAAGTAATGAGGTATTTAATTAACTCATTACCTTCAACACTGAGTTCAAAACTCATTTCAAATGAGTAGAATTAACTTTCAGTAAATTTTGAGCTAACTACAGTCATTTCATTTGATGGTAACACTTTATTTCGATGGTCCATTTGAGTATTAGTAGACTGTCTACTTAATATCTGTTGATACAGACATTCAACAGACATTTAACTGACTATAAGAAACTTTGCAAGTACATGTCAACTTACACTAACCCTAACCCCAACCTAACAGTCTACTTATAATCTAATGAGAATTAGTTGCAATGTAACTTAAATTAAACAAACGGACAATCAAAATAAAGTGTGACCCTTTTGGTAAAGTTGACAGTTGGGTTTTACAGTGTAGTAACTTGTATGTGCGGCACAGGAAACCAATGAGGATGATTAATGGCGCATGGGAAAAGCGCAAAATGAGAAAAATACTCATTAATTATGCAACAAAATCAAGTTTTTAGAGTTTAAGCTAGAATATATTAATTTTAAAGTTAAATCGGCAGATCATATATCAGGATAGCGCATCTTTGAAAACTTGCTTCGGACACTGAGTTCCAGTCAGGCAGCTCCGCAAACAGCTCCCCACCGAGAGAAGCTTTATTTTGGACAGACATCTCAGAAGCTGCATTCTGGAATTCTTGCATCTCTCTGTTGTTAAAACATGATATATAATTCATCTTGTGTGTATCTAACAGTCAACATTTGGTCTTTTGAGCACATTATTTGTCCTCAGGTGTATTTTATGGTAGAGCGCAAATAGAAATTCTATAATTTATGACCATACGTTAATGTTATATAACAGTGATTCTGCATGTTTGGCTGTTCTTTGCCTCGCTGTTGATTATTCCTTATACAGTTAATATCAGAGCAAGGGATTTTTCACAGTGTGTCTGATAATATTTTTTTCTTCAAGAGAAAGTCATATTTATTTTATTTCGGCTAGAATAAACGCAGTTTTTAATTTTTTAAAAACATTTTACGGTCAAAAATATTAGCCCCTTTGGGCTCTATATTATTTCGATAGTCTACAGAACAAACCATCATTATACAATAACTTAACTAATTACCCTATACTGAATAGTTAACCTAATTAACCTACTTAAGCCTTTAAATGTCACTTTAAACTTTAGAGAGGTGTCTTAAAAAATATCTAGTCAAATTTACTGTCATCATGGCAAAGATGAAGTAAGTCAGTTATTGGAAATGAGTTATTAAAACTATTGTTTAAAAATGTGTTGAAAAAAAAAATCTCTCCGTTAAGCAGAAATTGGGAATAAATTAAACAGGGGCTAATAATTCAGGGCGTTTAATAATTCTGACTTCAACTGTATATATATAGCAGCAAAAATAAAAGTTGAAGGTAAAATTATAAGCCTTTCTGGGAAATTGTAATTATTTTTCAAATATATTTGGAGATATACTGTAATTAGAAAGTTTTTGTCAGCACCTTTTTAAACATAATAGCTTTAAAACCTAATTTTGCTTTCAATTCATAATATGTGTACTCACACTGAAATGAATCATTTGTTACAATTGACTAATTGTGTAAATACATGTTTTTACATCGCACGATTGAATACTTGCATGTAATTATCTGTAATTACAATTAGTTTCTGCAATTAGATTTATAATTACCCTACTGATCATCCCTATATACACTTTAACCCACCCTTATACAATTTATCCACTTTAACGCACCGCTTACACACTTTAACCCACCCACCTTAAACCTACCCACACCACCAAATCTGTCTCTTTTACCCTAACCATATTCCATAACCATATTCCATCGCAAGAGCACCAGAAGTATTTTGTAATACAATATGAACACAGCAAGAACATTGTATTCTTGTATACAACTACCTAGAAGTTAAGACCCTAATTCTGACAACATTTCCACAATAAATTAATATTTTATAATTTTACAATTGTGCAAGATACTAACATTCAGCTTAAAGTGCAATTTAATAGCTTAATTAGGTTATTCATTCATTCATTCATTTTCTTTTAGGCTTATTCCCTTTATTAATCTGGGGTCGCGACAGTGGAATGAACCGCCAATTTATCCAGCATTTGTTTTACGCAGCGAATGCCCTTCCAGCTGCAACCTATAACTGGCAAACTACAGACAATTTAGCTTACCCAATTCACCTATACAGCATGTCTTTGGACTTGTGTGGGAAGTTGAAGAACACCCATGTGAACATGGGGAAAACATGCCAACTCCAACAGAAACACAAACCAGCGACCTTCTTGCTGTGAAGCAATTGTGCTATCCACTGCAACACCGTGAATCCCTAATTAGGGTAATGATAAACTTAATTACAATACTAGACAGGTTTCGTTAGTTAGGCAAGTCATTAAACAAAAGTAGTTTGTACCAATGGGGGAAAAAAACTATTCTTAAAAAAGGCTAATGATAATTACAGAGTAAAAAAAACAAACAAAATAAATAAAAACAAAAACTAAACAAAATAAAAGAAATATGCTACAAGTTTCAATCATTCTGCGTATCCATGTTTGAGATGTTCATAAGGGTTATACATTACCTGACAAAAGTTTTGTCGCCTATCCAAGTTTTAACAAATATTAATCATTTGGTGTCAGAAGTGGCTAATATGAAAGACAAAGGCCTCTAAATTATGCTTATTTTACCTATAAAAAACATGATCATGCCTTGACGTCTTGTCACTCAACCAAAACAATGTACAGTATAGAATATAAAGTCATGGTGCAGTGGAAAAAGAATTAATATTGTGTACAACTGCATCCATACATCTCTGCAGTGACTCAAATTCTGGAATTTCAAAAAAAGCATTCTTGCAGGACTCTCAGAGTTCATCAAGATTCTTTGGATTTATCTCCAATGCCTCCTCCTCCATCTTACCCCAAACATGCTCAATAATGTTCATGTCTGATGACTGGGCTGGTCAATCCTAGAGCATTTTGACTGTCTTTGCTTTCAGGAACTTTGATGTGGAGGCTAAAGTATGAGAAGGAGCACTTTCCTGGTAAAGAGTTTGACCTCTACTTTGGTTTGTAATGTAATGGGCAGCACAAATGTCTTGATACCTCAGGCTGTTATATTGCCATCCACTCTGCAGATCTCTCACACACCGTCATACTGAATGTAACCCCAAACCATGATTTTTCCTTCACCAAACTTGATTGATTTCTGTGAGAATCGTGGCTCCATGCGGGTTTCCAATTAATCTTCTGGAGTATTTGTGATGATTGGCATGCAGTTCAACAGATGATTCATCGGAACAATGTACTTTCTGTCACTTTACCAAATGATCAACTGGAAGTCAAGTTATTATTTGTTGCTCTTACAACTGAGATCGACGACAAGACTTTTATCAGTTAGTGTATATGACCCAAATTTTACAGCAAAAAGTGCACAACAAAAGTAAAAGAACTGATGTGTTAAGTAATGCAGTCTCTTCTTTTACTTGTCTATCAACTGAAAATGTAGTCATGGATTATTTTATAATTATAATTTTCACTTATTGTTTTGGGATTTTTAAACCAAATCAGAGATTGTGTATGATAGCAAAACATTCAGTAATCATTATGGAATTACGGTCAAGGACTTGACACAGCAACTTTGAAAAACATTGACTGTAAATTGTGAATGACTTCCTTAAATATCATTGCATTATACTGTATACCAACTAGCACACAAATATTCAGTACGTGTAAGAGATCAGGCATTGAATTTGTGTGCTCAGTTTTCGTGAACTCATACTTCAGCATCTACATTTAATAATGTTAAAGAGGGTTAATATGTATTAAATAAATTATATACCTTACCATTTTATGAGTGAGTGCATATTCTGTGCTTCTAAATGGCTGTATTTAAATTTCTGCGTCTGGTGCAAACAGCCAAATTGCTCATTACTGAGTATCTTGTCACGAAGCGTGTTGTTAGGACATGAGGTTACAATGTTAGCTCCTAACAGGTTAATTTATTTGCTAAATAATAACCTCATGCGGAACTCATGTCTTATTTCGGAGTCTGCTATTGTCCATCAGAGGTCACATTTCAGTCACAGACCATGCTTTCAAAGCCTTTCTGAATGAATGAATGAATGAATGGAATACATGGTTTTCCACCAAGACAACAGGGTGTGCTGAAATATTATTGGCTAAACTGGCATTGGGCAGGTTAAAATTACCAAAATAAAAGACAGCGTTCTGGCACGGAAAGCACATTTTCAAAGCAGAATATCTGACTTCAGAACTGTTTTTCAGATAAAGAAGTATGTTCACTTAGCATGTTTCTTAAATATCTGCACCTATAATTTTGACCCATAAAATGTATTTTTGACTTCTGCCACAGACGACCCACAGGCTCATTCTTATTACGTACCCCTATATACATTTCAGGAGAACGCCAAATACATCCCAGGAGCTAGTTTTTTTTTTTCACAAATCCGTCAGAGGCCACTATGTACGCTTTTTGAGATCTCAAATTTCTCTCACGTGCCATTCACGCCTGCTGGTCTTGCGTAAATCCATCAAAGGCCGCAATCGACTGTTTGACCAACCAACCGACTGATGAACCCAACCCACCACCTACCCTAAACCCAACCGATAGTGTTATAAAATGCAAAGATTGACCAGGGCGCACCCACTTACCTAAACCCTAAACCAGGGGTGTCCAAACTCGGTCCTGGAGGGCCGGTGTCCTACAGATTTTAACTCTAACTTGCCTCAACACACCTGCAAAGATGGTCTAGAAAGCCTAGTAAGTGCTTGATTAGCTAGCCCAGGTATGTCTGATTGGGGTTGGAACTAAACTTTGCATGACATTGGCCCTCCAGGACCGAGCTTGGACATCCCTGCCCTAAAACCCAAAAAGAAAAGCCTTCATGGCAGCCTGATTTTTACCACATTTTCATATTTTACCACATTCTCACCTGTTATTTAGTTGTTTAGTTGCCTTTTGTTTTGCCTGCTTTCTGGAACAGTTCTTTATTAGACTCGAATCCCGTCTTCACGGTTAACTCCACTCAGCATCTCAAATCCTCTGACCTATGCGGCAAGCCACTGAACAAACTGGTAACAGCGGAGAAGCTGTCCATACAGAGGTAAGCAGTCAGCTTGTAAGTATGAAAAGGAACTGGTTCATACGGTTAAAGATGAAAAGCAGCCATGCGTTCCTCTGGCTACATAATTTGCTATCTCCAGAAATGAACGAAGGGGTATATATGGGGTATGTTTTCAGAATGAGCCTATGCTGGCCACAGATATACTCAATACATCATGAAACCATATAAAGTGAAACAAATCTAGGGTGCGTTTCCCTAACAACGACGTAACTCGTGGCTGAACTATCATAGTACGATGTACAAGTGTTTTCCAAAACCCGTAGTTTCTCTGTCGCAGATCCATCGTTTGGAGCACCTTAGTTATAACGTAAAACACCCATAACGATGCTCTAAACGTGGTGGAGGAAATACTTCTTTAGAGAAAAACCCCATCATTTCTTTGTGCAAATTAGATTATTTTACACACACGCATTTTTAAAAAATCCAATATTTTGGTAAAAACATGCATCCGTTTTCCATATTAACTGAAATATATGTAAACGGCACATACAGCGCCTGTGTTTCCTTCACAAATAATATTGAGAACATTACATATTCTATTCTAAAACACAAAATCACTTACAAAAGCTAACATTCATTCATTCATTTTCTTTTCGGTTTAGTCCCTTTATTATCCCTGGGGTCGCCACAGCGGAATGAACTGCCAACTTATCCAGCACATGTTTTACGCAGCGGATGCCCTTCCAGCCGCAACCCATCTCTGGGAAACATCCATACACACTCATACATTACAGCAATTTAGCCTACCCAATTCACCTGCACCACATGTCTTTGAACTTGTGGGGGAAACCGGAGCACTAGGAGGAAACCCACGCGACCACGGGGAGAACATGCAAACTCCACACAGAAATGCCAACTGATCCAGCCGAAGCTCGAACCAGCCACCTTCTTGCTGTGAGACACTACCTACTAAATAATGAAGCTATTTATAAAGAAATTAAATGTAACATTTATTACTTATTTGGAAAATGGAAAAAAATCCTACTTTAATAATAATATTAATAATAATAGTAATAATAATAATAATAATAATAAAGATGTAGTTTGTTTATTTTTTGAAAAGTCTACTTTTACAAGTTGACATATGCAAACCACTTCAGAAATGTTCTAACCAACAGGCCCATGTCATTTAAGCCCACAGTAGGCTACATTTCATAACAAGTAACCTACTATAAAATAAAGCATTAATGTATGCTTTTTTTTCATAAGCTTTGGAGCAATGACTGTAAAAAATATGCTATCTTTGGAGACGCACCATAAATTCCGCTCAGCTGTGTTCAAAATGACATCAATTTTCAAAGTGGACTGCGAAGAGAGCACAATTGTGAACATAAAGATCATCAAAACTGAACTGTAAAAATACTTTTAAAGCAAATTACACCTAAGAGTGAAGACTTTAATGCTCTAAATAAAAATCATTCCAAGTTTAAATGTTAGAATGTTCTAAACAAACAGGGTGCAGGGGGGATAACGGGGAATAGAACACAGCCAGGAACTATGTTTCTAACTACAGCTCCAGAGGTGTTGTTGCAAGTGCACAAGTTTGCGACGCAGTTTGCAAATGTTCATTGGAGCAACAGATTTGGGAAACGTAAAATAAATGAACTGTTTATAACGACGAAACTTACAACCTTAGTTGGCTAATGATGGTTTTCGGTAACGCACACGTGGTAAATATTGTAACATGTGGGTGTTAAGCTGGTCTGTGTTTATTTATTTTATTATGCTATGGTTGTGGCTTGTTTAAGTAGGTGGAGTGTTCTAAGGCTTGTCCAGTATTGGATGATGCCGGTGACGTCATTGGGGATTCCCTATATATTAGGCTGATGGCAATGGTGGCTCTCTCTCTCTCATCTCTCGCTCGCTTGCGCTCAGGCTGTCTGGCTGGCGGTGCTCCGTGCATGCCAGGATCAATCCGCATGGCTCTTTTCAATATTATGTTTTACGTTAATTTTTTGATCCTTTCTTAATGTGTTAACTAGTTTGTATATTTTGATTGTTGTTTTTTGTAGCAGGTAGTGGATATTATTTTTCAAAATCACGTTTTGATATTTATTTAGTTTCGCGAAGGAAAGCAGTGGCCCGGAAGACTCACCTGTTTTTATTCCTTTTACGGGAGTGTGCGTAAGATCTGTCCATTAAAACGAATTATAGCCAGGGAACTGTTTTGTTTAGCTGCCCTACCTGTCTACATGATTTGTTAATATTTTTGTTGTCTCTTTTGAACTTTTTATTTAACAATATTAAACATTTATTGATGGAACGTCAATTTGTCAATTCAAGCGTCTGTGTCCTTTCATATGTTCGGCTCAAACCTTGATGTTATTATGAAGCCAGTTTTGGGTTTTCAATTTAATTCAATTCAATTTAATTCAATCCTATTCACCTTTATTTGTATAGTACTTTTAGAATGTAGATTGTGCCAAAGCAGCTTCACATAGAAGGTTATAGTAAATTGAAACAGTGTCAGTCCAGTTTTTATTGTTGGAGTTCAGTTCAGTTCAGTGTGCTTTAATATTCACTACTGAGAGTCCAAATACTGAAGAGCAAATCCATCGATGTTCAGCTCTACAAGTCCCGAACCAAGCAAGCCAGTGGCGACAGCGACGAGAAAAAAACTTCACCAATTGGTGAAAGTGAAGAATTAAAAAAACCTCAAGAGAAACCGGGCTCAGTTGGGCTCGACCATTTCCCCTATGGCCAAACGTCTTGTGTAGAGCTGCAGTCTAGGCGCCAGAGGCTAGAGAACTCGAGGTTAGTCTTGTCCTTGTAGGGTCACTGGAATCAGTCTCATGCTTGCTACTCCGCCATGCACCAAACAGCTGCTCAGGATACAGTGTGGTCCAGGATTATGGAACCTTGGGATTGTCTTGTTACGGGTCTTGGATCACATCCGTGGCACTGCATAGTCTCTGGGGGCCTCGGGATGAGTATCCCCAGGTGGAAATAGAGAATTTCAAGAGTTCACGCTTAGCTGATGATTGATAATAAAGCTAGTTTGGCATGCTGTCCCGGAAGAGAGCCTTGAGCTCATAAGATCCTCGAGCCCGGGGCTCCCTCCCGTTTGTAGTGCGAGAGGGGAGTTTGAGCTCAGGAAGATCTCGAGAACCCCCCACCCTCCTGCTGTTTATAAATTGCTTCGAGGGTATGCTGCTGGTGGAATTGGGTATAGTGCTGATCTGTTTAACTCAATTTACTTATGTCTCATGTTTTGGACTGTGGGAGAAAATCGGAGGACCTGGGGAAAACCCACGCAAGCACGTGGAGAACATCAACTCCGCACAGAAATGATGACTGGCTGGGTAGAGGCCCACGTCAGCGGCATTCTTGCTGTGAGGCAACAGTGCTAGCCACTGGGCCACCGTGCTGCCCTATAGAGGAAAAGGGGGGAGAGGGGGTGGAAGGGGGGATTCTTTAAGACGAAGATGACTAAGGTGAGATGCTTTGGTTATTTATACCAAGCTGGGAATTGTCTGATTGGTGGATTGTGCATTAGCTTGACTCTGGGCCAGCCGTGTCAATCATAAGCACACGCTCCTCTCGAAATTAGTTTATAACTAAACTTCACAAAGAGAATAATTAGCGTAGCTGCTGTTTTGGGCCGTAGCAGTGGGACATGACTCTTGCTAAAGAAGCTACTTTACCATTACCTGAGCGGAGCATTCCAGACAGAGCCAGCTTCAGAATAATTGCTTCAATAAGTAGATTAATATAAAATCGCATGAAAGGCTGTCAGAGTTTCTACCTCTTGCCATTTTTCAAAAAGCTAAACTTAATTTTTGAATAATGAATCAAATCCCTTGTACCCACATACTGACGTCCAATCAATGGTGTTCGTTTAGCAAATAAAAACCTGTCAGTGTAAAAGCTGTTCAAAGAAAGAAAAAAAACTCAAGCTCTCAATATAATAGGCGTTTTTGATATCATGCTTCATATAAGGACTCTTTGCGCGCCTCTATCATTTATTGCCTTCTCTTTGTGCACGTTGTGTTCGAAAGGAATAGATAATATCGCCTAATAATTATTTGCCTTTCTGCAGGATCATGTAAAATTTAAACGTGTCCTCTATGTTGAGTGGGTTTCAACACTGAGTTTAGGGAATAAGGGAATAAGGAAATTAGGATGAGATTCAGCCACCGTGAAAGAGAATGACACATAACAACCATACAGCATAACAAATGACTTCACAGAGCATTCAGGTTTTTACGCTTCCCAGCACATTTGAAGTATAATGACATTTCCTTATTTGTAATTTGCAGTCCTTGAACAAATTCATGAAATGCATTAGATTTCCAAACGAACTGCTGCTTTTACTCGGGTTTTAGTTTTATTTGTTTTTGCATAACTAATCATTTAAACCCTTTCCAGACTCAAGGTGTGTTTGACAGTCATATCTCCATTTCTCGACTGCAATCACGACACACCATTAAACTTTTATGAATCACCTCAAATCCCCTGTTGATAGACTTTCCTTTCTTCACCACATAAAGAGAGCTGATTTCAAAAGGTCCATTCTTGCCCCAAGCAATGCTTGCCATCAAGCAAACTTAGAAAATGAGAAGATAACGATGGGAATTATGAGCAGATAATAAAACACGTGTGCAAATTATATGCAAAATTATTCTAGCATATTGTAGGTGACACTGAATTCCGAAAGCGTGACAGAGCCAAACTCGTTTTTAAACTAGGCTTAAACATTTTCCAGTGGCATTGTTTTTCTTTTTCCTTTCGTGAAATGTTAAGGAACTCTGTCAGAATGTTTTAGCTGTGTTTTTCTGTTTCTTTTCTTTTAGATTTTTTTTTTTTTAGATGGTGATTCACACAAAGCTGTTGTCTGATTTTAGAAGGCTTGGAATATATCTGCTGCTTTTATGTAGTGTTTTTGTTACTTTCAAGGTTCTTTTTAAAGTTTAGAGTAATATAGATCAATATCCACTCTCAATATATGGAAAATATTATATAGTCCATTTAGCTTTTCTGTTTTTGTAATTTACAGAACCAAAATCTCTTTAAAATGTACATCATCAAGTACATCTCATTGAAATGGTCCCTATATGAGTGAGAGAAAAAAGTAAAACTTTGTTTCTGGGGAGGGAAGGTTATTGTATTTGATTATTGATCATGAAAGCAATTTTATTTATTTTTTTAAGTGAACCGATACATTGTTAATTAAAAAAAAAAAATCAGCGTAGCCACTGTTCAAAGTGTATATAAAAGAGATGCAAAATTGAAGTGTTATAAACAACCCAGGCTCATTCTGAAAACGTAGTCCTATGTTAGTTTATGGAAGCTGTGAAATACGTCACGGGAGGTACGTCATTTTGTTCTTTTTTGTTTTCGCGAACCCACGAGAGGCCGCTGTGTATGCTTTTTGAGAGCTAAAATGTCTCTTGCAAGTGCCGCTCACGCCTGCTGTTCTCGTGTAAACCCACCAGAGGCCGCTGTCGACTGACTGACTGACAGACCAATTTACCGACCCACCCTTCTCCTTCCCTAAACCCAACCAAAATTTTAGCGACTGACCCACCCACACACTTCTCTAAACCCAATCAACTATTTTCAAAAAAGCAATCTGGAAAATAAATAAAAGCTCTCGTCTCATTTTGACCACGCTTTCAGATTTTACCACATTCTCACCCTGTTACTTGCTGGTTTATTTTATTTTTTGGAAATTGTTTTTGTCTTATGTGGAGTTCAAACTGCATGATTTTCAAAGTAGTCGTGTCACAGATGTTTTCACACTGCATGACTATCTGGGCTAGCATTTTGTCGCTGCTTTGTTTACACTGCAAGATGGATCGGCGACAGGGAGTTTCACACTGCATGATTTCAAAATAGGAAGAATCGCAGACAACTTTGTCCAAACTACGTCTCACACCCAAAAATACGTAGTATATCTTTTGTTATTAACTACATAACGAGAAAGAAGCCTTTAATGGGGTAGATAATGTACATATTTGCTCCCCTGGCTTTGAAGGGATTTAGCAATTTCTCCTCAACTTTTTTATTTTTTGACCGGATTAGGTTGTGATATTTCTCACATGGCACGTCAAACAGACACGGGAGCTCATGCCAAATTTACACTATTCCATTTCCTCCATTTCTTGGGTCCGAATAAACTGAAAATGAGCGCTTTTAACTTCTCCCTCAAGCTCCTGCTGGCCTGCAGGTACCCACACTAGTGAATGCTGCTCTCTCATTGGCTGGAGGTGATCACTGATGTTATTTTCAGAGTTTAACACATTTCAAACGGCATGATTTGAATCGCCGACAGCTCCAGATATTCAGCACGCCAAATATCTCCCGGTGACTCATCCCAGATTCTCTCAGATCGCGTTTTTGATAGTTCATATTGCGTGATTATTACTCGCGTGAACGAGCACCGATTTGCCTGTGATTCCAGACATTTGTCGGTGACTTCTCAAAACCTGTCGGCGAGTCAAAATCGGGGCTAAAATCATGCAGTCTGAACTCGGCATTACCTGCTTTCTGAAACCGCTCTTCACCAGACTCAAACCCCGTCATCGTGGGCAACTCCTCTCTGCATCTCAAGTTGTGGCGAGCTAATGGGACAAACTGATTGCAGTGGAAAAGTCGCCCACGCGGAAGTAAGCGGTCAGCTGCTAAGCGCGAAAAGAAAAACGATGGCATTCCGCCCTGTAGCGTTCGTTTAAAAAATGAAACTCAGCCATACGTACCTCTGACTACATAATGTGCAATCTCCGGAAACGTACATGGGACTACTTTTTCAGAATGAGCCTGTGTTGGTTATAAGTGAAAATAGTAGTTACATAAACAAACATATAAACAAGCATGTAAAGCATATGAGAGTTTCTAACAAAACAAAACAAGACAGAATTGTGTCCTACAGGTGGTTGTCAAGGCCACTCACCTGCATAGAGCACACTCATACATCATACCCTTATGCTTTGCTAAAAAGATAGGGTCACACTTTATTTTCATGGTCCGTTTGTTGAATTTAAGTTACATTACAACTAATTCTGATTAGATTTTAAGTAGACTGTTAGGTTGGGGTTTGGGGTATGACTAGTGTAAGTTGACATGTAATTGCAAAGTTTCTTAGTCAGTTAAAAGTCTGTTGAATGTCAGTATCAACAGATATTAAAGAGCCCATATGGTGGGTTGAGAATGGTTAAATTTCACTTTTTGAAGTCCCAAACAACAGGATGATATGTATGCAAGGTTAAAAAACACTTTCGATGTCTTATAATATCTATTTATTTTTACCTCATTTTCCCACCGACTCCCATATGAATCGTCTGAGCGAGTCTTTTTCTCCAAGCACCCCCTTTACGTGACGCTATCACGTCACGTCACCACGTCACGTCTGTGTCAGCAGCCCAATGCCAGAACATATTGAAAAAATTACTGCAGTTGTACAACAGCGTATTGCTATATTCTTCATCATAACAACAAATATTCAGTAATAATTAACACTTCATGGACTTTTATAAGCCAACAAATAGTTACATTCGGCAGTAAGCTAAATGGCTACCGCTACATGCTGCACGGAGCAAACACAATACAGACAACTACATCCATATTTACCTTGTTACAGTGAAAGACTGGAAGAACATGCTGGTCCAAATAAACTGGGTGTTGATTCATCCTTTAACAACAACTGTGCAACAAATCCCGTGTTGTAAGCTGGTAGATCGGTGTAGCTCTCTTCAGAGAAATGACGCGAACACAGCACCATGTTGGGGATGTAATTCTCAGGTATTTTACCAAAAAAAACCTCAACCACTCCAGGTAGGGAAAAGAGGTTTCCAGGTAGGGAAAATAACAGCTTTTCCCTCGCACTTCAGAGCATAGCGTCTACGGGACATGATTTAACCGGAATGCCGATAAGTTCAGTAAAGTTAGCAGCAGTCGTTTTTTCCGGATCAATAACTCATGACCGAAACATTGTTCCTACACAAATAGCACCTCTTTTCAACCGTCGCAATGTATACAATCACCTACAACCTTATTTTCCTAAAAAATTAGCTTTGCCTACGCGCTGGACGCATTATATTAAACTCTGTGTGCAGGCGGCAGAGATCGATCCTTAGGGACCGTCTACAAAGAGCAAAACGCGAGAACCAATACTACAAAAGCTCCCATACTTCTCTCTAAATATTTATACTGCCATCGAACTCAGATCACACGTCATTGCTGTCCCGCTGGTTATACTACAACACTTATTGCGATACAGTGCTTGTTGTCATCCACTTTTTCTTGTCTTTTTCTTTTCTTTTCCTGTCTGTGGGCGGGGCCGGGGAGTTCAATTTTCCCGGGGTCTGCGTGCACAACTAGTGGGCGGGGCTTATGTTTCGCGTTGACGTCAAGCCGAAACGGCTAAAGACTCGTTCTAATAACGATTCATTTAAACAATGAGTAGACTCTTTTATATATGAATCAATCGTTTTAAACACTTTGCACTTTCAGATTTAAGCCTTAGCTGGAAATTTCACTTTACTTAGAGCTGTGTTACACACTGCATGGAAGGTCATTTTCAAAAATCCATAATATGGGCTCTTTAAGTAAACAGTCTACTCATACTTAAATGGACCATCGAAATAAAGTGTTACCAAAGATAGTTCTTTAATCTAGTTTTGAACTGAGAGTGTGTCTGAGCCTCTGACATTATCAGGAAGGCTATTCCAGAGTTAAGGAGCCATAAATGAGAAGGCTCGGCCTCCTTTAGTAGACTTTGTTATTCTAGGAACTACCAGAAGCTCTGAGTTTTGAGCTATTTACTAGAAGGCAAGGCTTGCTTTGCTAGAGGGGCCATACTGACCGTTACACTTTTTCCCATTCAAAACAATACAAATTACATATATTGTGTATTCTATAGTCTCTATTCTAACAAACCAACCTTTCATATATTTATATGCTCATGTTGGTGAGGACAAGCATCTTAAATTCATTTTATATAGCTATATTTCTTCGAACAGCTTTGGTATAGTCCACAAATGTATTTTAAGTGCAGCACAAGTAGTTTTCAAACTGCATTTCAAAGCAATTGAAACGAATCAACAGTGGTCCAATGGTGCACACTATTCATGCCATCCAGAGGATTTGATCCCCAGAATGCTATTGGAAATATGCCAGAAACAGAGTTCCACTTACTCGCCTCTGTTTTCTGTTTTCCTACAAAGCTAAAACCCTGCTCTGCGCTTCAGAGAATGCTTTCAGCAGTAATAACATATGGGGGGATACTAAACATACAAGAGTAAAGATTCCTCTCTTTTCGAATCCCCTAAAATCTTTTAGAATAACCTAAAAATTGTACATTATTTATGTAGAAATTTGCATGCTTGAAAACTGTGTTTGGCCATGTTTTATTAGAGTAAATTTATTTGTACACATGTGGAGTACAGAAAAAAAGGTTAGTCAGAAAATAAGTGCGCTCATAAAACTGCAGATGGATTCATTATTTATTCTGCAAAAAAAGAAAGGAAAAAGTCTGTGAAGCATTGATTAGAATAACCAGGAGGGAAGCCGAGCTGTGAATAAGTATTTAGTATTTAAAATAATTATTTCCATTTGGACCCATGGCAATATGCAAATTACAGTTTCAGGTTCAGTGAACCTTTCCATTTGTAACACAGAAGCTTACACCATGACTGCGTTTGCTTATCTGCTCTTTTTTTTTTCTTCCTCTTCTTCAGTTTTTACCTAGAAGCAATGCAACAACACAATTTACACTTGAAAAATAAACATCCACTCAGGACTGAGGGAGAAAAGCCTCCGATGCCAGTGAATGGCAGATTGATAAGCGAACAAATAAACAGGCAGCTAGACCAGCACCTCAATCAATTAAACAGGTTTTTAAAAGGAAGCTAATTAGCATTTATGGCTGCATGCATATTAATCTTTTTTTGAGACGGGAAAGTCATTACATCAGCGGCATTGCTCAGACAATTCAAATGCTCAATTATGTCAGCGAATATAAAATAATGGATTCTTTATTACTGCACAAAGCTACATTAGGCTGAAACCTGTCAAGGAAATGTCTCAGTCACTCCAAGATCGAGAGAAAAATATATAATAAATGACATAACGCACAAATAAAGGCTATTTTGGGATCATTAAAGGGATAGTACACCCAAAAGTAATCATTAACAAAGTTTTTTGAGTTTCGTTATTGTCTTGAATACAATAGAAGATATTTTGAAGCTGAAAACCTGTTGACTTCCGCAGTAGGAAAAACAAATACCATAGTAGTCAATGGTTACTCATTCATTCATTCATTTTATTTTCGGCTTAGTCCCTTTATTAATCTGGAGTCGCCACAGCGGAATGAACCACCAACCAGCATATGTTTGACGCAGCAGATGCCCTTCCACCCGCAATCCATCATTAGGAAAAATCCATACACACTCATTCACACACACACACACATACAATTCACCAATACCACATGTCTGCATTTCATTTCATTTTCTTGTCGGCTTAGTACCTTTATTAATCTGTGGTCACCACAGCGGAATGAAACGCCAATTTATCCAGCATGTGTTTTACGCAGCGGATGCCCTTCCAGCTGCAACCCATCACTGGGAAACATCCATACACACTCATTCACACACATACACTAGGGCCAATTTAGCTTACCCAATTCACCTATACCACATGTCTTGTGGGGTAAACCAAAGCACCCAGAGGAAACACACGTGAACATGAGGAGAACATGCGAACTCCACACAGAAGTGCCAACTGACCCAGCCGAGGCTCAAACCAGCAACCTTACTGCTGTGAGGCGATCGTGCTACGCACTGCGCCACCATGATATATCTCTCAATGGTTACTGGTTTCCAACATGTTTCAAAATATCTTAATTTGTGTTCTACAAATGAAAGAAAGTCAAACAGGGATTGAACAAATGGATGGAGAGTAATTTTCAGTTTCAGGTGAACTACCCCTTTAGGAGTGTCTTTTTTCTCTCTCTTGATATTACACAACATTATTACATTCATTAGAGATTATATAACTGTTCATTAGCATATGCTAATTAAATATACACATTTAGGCCCAATCCCAATTCTATTTTTGTACCCCTACCCCTTCCCCTTGGCCCTTACAACCGAGGGTTAAGGGGAAGGGCTTCAAAACTAACCCCTAAGAATTGGGACAGCACTTCAACACCTGCACACGTCATCATATGTCATCGCGATCTCTTGCTTCATATGAGATCAGACGATCACGACTGCTGTAGTTAATCCCGTTGTGTTATTTTTTGGTGTTTATCTTTAGGAAATCACTGAAGGCATATATTATGTTATCATAACGCTCTAATGTGGCAATAAGATCGGAACTGTACTGTGCATTTACACAGTGGCCATACTCATCTATGTAAACACACGAAAACAACATTAACATTATAGCAGACATTGAAAAAAAAAGGTCATTCCCAGCCACTAGACATTACTGACAGGGTATTCAGGTGTCATCGTGTGTCAGAATGTTGTGGGACTGCTGTACATGAGTTATGATTATGGATTATAGATCGCAAAAATTAGCGTTGTTTTTTGAAAAGCATGACGGTAAAACACGAACGCGGTTATGAATATATTAAAACATATGTTTGTTTGTCGTAAAAATTCGTAATAATGACAAACAAATACTAATTTGTGGATCTCCTTCCTTCCGGTTCCAGTTGTGACAGGTGTATTCTGGAAATTTTTCTTACCCCTCTGTTTTAAGTGTGTTCCTGAAAAATCTTCATTCGAAGGGGTGTATACCCCTTGCCCTTAGCTCTACACCTACACCACTACCCCTTGACGTGAACGTGCAAAACGAGGGGTAGGGGTAAGTGGAAGGGCTAAGGGGTAGAATTGGGATTGGGCCTTAAAGTAAAACTATGAGCAATCAAAGTAAATACAATCACGACAATTACAACTAAATGCTATTTTAAGACCATTCAAGGGATTGTACAACCAAAACTAAAAATGTACTCACTATTTATGATTTTCATTCTCTTGAACACAAAAGAAGATATTTTGTAGAAAGCTAAAAATCTGTAATCATTGACTTTTACAGTAAGAAAATCAAATTCTATGGTAGAGAAGTTTTCAACATTTTTCAAAATATCTTCTTTTTTTGTCCAGCAAATTACATAAACTCAAACAGGTTTTGAACAAGTGGAGGGAGAGTAAATAAGGACAGAATGATCAGGGTGAACGATCCCTTTAAGAGTACACGTTTCTGAATATTATATGACATTATTTCATTCACTAGTTCATCAGCATATGTTAATTAATTATATACACATTTAAAATAAAAGTATTAGGTATTACAGTAAAGAGAATCATGACAATTATTAAAATAAACAATTTAGTATGATTTTAGCAATGTAAATAGTGCACAGAATGTTCCTTAAAATTATAATAAAATGCAAAATATCTTAGTGGTCAAAAAATCTGAATGCATTGTCATTATCCAATATGGTCAACTATGAACAGAAAATTGTCTTGACAGACTACTGAAGATTTGCTTGCCATAAGTAACATGACATGACAGTAACATGATATTATGGCTCCTCTGTGGAATAAGCTACATTCATAACCATCTAATTATATCTACGAATTAGGACAAATTAGGAAATCTGGCAAGGAAGGAAGAGTATTAAGGGGGACCTATTATGCCGCTTTCTACAAGATATAAAATAAGTCTCTGAAGTCCCTAGAGTGGGTGTTTGAAGTTTCAGCTTAAAATACAACACACATATTTTTATAACTCTTTGATTCTGCCCCTTTTATGCTTTGATACAAATTGTGCCATTTTGGTGACTGTCACTTTAAATTTCAATGTCTCAGAAGAAGGCAGTCTATGAAGTACTCTGTGTTCCTTTGTGTATCCTAAAACTCCACATTTATAATCTTCTTAGTCATTGACATTATCTTCAGCAGGTGAAAACTCTAATGGCGGACAGCTGCTTCTCTCCCAGGGCTGTTTATGCTAATTTTTCTCTCTGATGACATTTACAAAAGGGAGAACGTCAATCAAAGTGCTTCTCCAGACTGTTTTTAAGAAGTGTGATAATAAAAAATATATAATTTAATTATTGGCACCACGGTGGCGTAGTGAGTAGCACTTTCGCCTCACAGCAAGAAGGTCGATAGTTCGAGCCTCAGCTGGGTCAGTTGGCATTTCTGTGTGGAGTTTGCATGTTCTTCCCGTGGTTGCGTGGGTTTCCTCCGGGTGCTCCGGTTTCCCCCATAAGTCCAAAGACATGTGGTATAGGTGAATTGGGTAGAATAAATTGTCCTTAGTGTATGAGTGTGTATGGATGTTTCCCAGAGATGTGTTGCAGCTGGAAGGGCATCCGCTGCGTAAAACAAATGCTGGATAAGTTGTCGGTTCATTCCGCTGTGGCGACCCCAGATTAATAAAGGGACTAAGCCGAAAAAGAAAATGAATGAATGAATGAATTTAATTATTTTTAGCATGGAAGGATAGCTATATTCACACATTGTTACCACACAACTGTGTTTAAACCCCTCATAAAATATCAGGTATAACCCTTTAAGGTATGACTATCATTAGAGCTACACAATCTGCACACATGCTTTCTGTGTTTAAGTGATTTTATTTAAAGGCGTATAAATAAAATGCAAGACAATTATTTTAAATAGCCCACACTCTGTTTAAATGTCTTACTAGATGTGTGTGTGCAAGGAAACATGCATGTTGCATATTGTACAGATAATTAGCATTTCTTAATTGTTTGGCCATATGGTTGCCAAATATAATACACCTCTTTATGTTGTTCTCATTATGTCTTTATTTACTGGGTCTCATGTACATTCTTTTGCAAATGCCACCAGTTAAACTACAAATATATAGTAATAATTTATAGTATATAACTAAACTATGATGCGACTAACAGATAGATAGATAGACAGACAGACAGACAGACAGATAGATAGATAGATAGATAAGCAGACAGACAGACAGACAGACAGACATATACATACATACAGATAGATAGATAGATAGATAGATAGATAGATAGATAGATAGATAGATAGATAGATAGATAGATAGATAGATAGATAGATAGATAGATAGATAGACATGCATATAGATAGACAGATAGACAGATAGACAGATAGATAGATAGATAGATAGATAGATAGATAGATAGATAGATAGATAGATAGATAGATTACAGACAAATGTGTTATAAGCAGACAAGTGGATAGTGTGGACCATTTCTATATGGACCAGTTTTCTGTCAACTCAGGCTCATTCTGAAAACGTAGCACTATATACGTTTCAGGAGTGCGTCAAATACATCCCAGGAGGTACTTTTTTTTGATGAGTGCCATTCACACCTGCTCTTCTCACGTAAATACACTCATCAAACTGGTAACAGAGGGAAAGTTGTCCATGCAGAGGTAAGTGGTCAGCTGGTAAGCGTGAAATGGAACGCCATCATATCACCCCCGAGCATTGGTTTTAGACATGAAATGCAGCCATACGTACTTCTGGCTACATAATTCACGATCTCCAGAAAAGTATATAGGGGTATGTTTTCAGAATGATCCTATGTTGTTTTCTGTAGTTATTTTTCTAGATTTTTTTATTTATGCTTTTGAATTGTATTAAGGCACTTTGTTCTTTAGATGTTGACATTTGTTTAAAATTTACATTTTTTATTGTTAAAAGTGATATACTGTCTGGGTTCGTGTTGTGGTATTGTTGTTGTATATTGTATATTGATGATATAATAACATGGTCCTAGATAGTTTTACCTCCATATACATTATGACACTCACTTTATCATGATCAACATGTTTACAAGCATTTTGCACTATATACTGTTTTACATTGTACTGTATTAAATTATTTATTTATTTATCCATCCATTTATTTTGCACCGTATACAGTTTTATATCTGCACAACTCTGGTTTGCACTCATTGCCAAATGCCCTTAAGTGTAAATTGTATTGTTTACAAATGTATTTTTTTTACTTTTATTTTTAGATTACATTTCATGTATAATTGTATTTATTTATTGTAATTTCTTTCTAAAAATCCAAGGGTCTGAGAGTAATGAAATTTCCATTCTCTATATGTCCTGTACATGTGGTTGAATTGACAATAAAGCTGACTTTGATGACTTCGATGACTTTTAAATTGCCAGTACTTACTGTTATTTTACAGATTTATTTTTCTCTATATTACATCTTATAAAATACATCATTTCAACAACCCAGGCTAATTCCGAAAACGTACCCCAATATACTTTTCAGGAGAGCGCCAAATACATCCCAGGAGCTACGTTGTTTAGCAGTTTTTGTTTTCGCAAATCCACCAGAGACCGCTGAGTACGCTTTTTGAGATCTTAAATTTTTCTCGCAAGTGCCATTCGCGCCTGCTGTTCTCACGTTAATCCACCAGAGGCCGCTGTTGAATGATTGACTAAATGACTGACTTAGTGATCGACTAACCCACCCTCCTCCTTCCCTAAATCCAACCAATAGTGTTTTTAAATGCACTGATTGACCAGCGGCAACCCACTTCCCTAGACCCAACCGACAGTTTTAAAAAGCAATCCAGAAAAAGAAAAGCCCTAGCCTAATTTTACCACGCTTTCATATTTTACCACATTCTCACCCTGTTATTTACTTGTTTATTTATTTTATTTGTTTGGGCTTCCGTTTTTGTCTTACCTGCTTTCTGGAACCGTTCTTCGCTGAACTCGAACTTGCCGTGGTCAACTCCTCTCTGCATCTCAAGTCTGCTGACATACATGGCGAGCTACTGGACAAACTGGTAACAGCTGGAAAACCGTCCATATGAAAGTAAGTGGTCAGTTAGTAACCACAAAAAGGAACGAGGTCATACCGGCCTGTAGCATTTGTTTTAAAGATCCCATATGTTGAGTTGAGAACGTCCCAAACAACAGGATGATATGTATGCAAGGTTAAAAAACCCTTTCAATGTCTTATAATATCTATTTATTTTTACCTCATTTTCCCACCGACTCCCATATGAATTGTCTGAGCGAGTCTTTTTCCCCAAGCACCTTCTTTACGTGACGCTACCACGTCACGTCCTTTACATGTCAGCAGCCCAATGCCATAACATATTGAAAAGCATCACTGCAGTTGTACAGCAGCGTATTGCTATATTCTTCATCATAACAACAAACATTCAGTAATAACACTTCATGGACTATTGTAAGCCAACAAATAGTAACATTCAGCAGTAAGCTAAATGGCTACCGCTACATGCTGCACGGAGCAAACACAATACAGACAACTACATCCATATTTACCTTGTTACAGTGAACAAGACTGGAAGAACATGCTGGTCCAAATAAACTGGGTGTTGATTCATCCTTAAACAACAACCGTGCAACAAATCCCGTGTTGTAAGCGTATAGATTGGTGTAGCTCTCTTCAGAGAAATGACGCGAACACAGCACCATATTGAGGCTATAATTCTCTGGTATTTTACCAAAAATAAACCTCAACCACTCCAGGTAGGGAAAAGAGGTTTCCAGGTAGGGAAAGGAACACAGCTTTTCCCTCGCACTTCAGAGCATAGCGTCTACGGGACATGATTTAACCGGAATGCGATACAGTGCTTGTTGTCTTCCACTTTTTCTTCCTGTCTGTGGGCGGGGCCAGGGAGTTCAATTTTCCCGGGGTCTGCGCGCGCAACTAGTGGGCGGGGCTTATGTTTCGAGTTGACGTCAAGCCGAAACGGCTAAAGACTCGTTCTAATAACGATTTATTTAAACAACGAGTCGACTCTTTTATAGATGAATCAATCGTTTTAAACACTTTGCACTTTCAGATTTAAGCCTTAGCTGGACATTTCACTTTACTTAGAGCTGTGTTACACACTGCATGGAAGGTCATTTTCAAAAATCCATAATATGGGCTCTTTAATGATGAAATGCAGCCATACATACTTCTGGCTACATAATTTGCAATCTCAAGAAATCTACATAGTGGGACGTTGTCAGAATTAATTTCAACTATGTTGATTTCAAACTACTAAATCGCCAATACCAGACACTTTGTTAAACTGCAGCACTGAATTCTCAACACAGAAGTCGACAGGGCAGAGAAAAAAGTTCCATAACACAATTCACATCCATAAATAAACTAAAAATCACGAAATACGGCACCTGTTAATTAACTGATATTCTTACAGTGTGATTTTGTGGACACACTGTAAAAGCTGTCAGGAGTGACAACCACATTTAAATGCATAAGTGTGAATAAAACACTACTCGCTCCTGGAACTGAATGATTAATGCCATTGTAACCAAGGCAACTATTTAATGACCAAATTCATACTACAGCACCAAACCTTTGTTATGTTCTGCAATTGTGACGACAGATGCACTGTGTTTGTTTACTCCTAGAAGGCTGCTTTGCAGGATGCACACTTAATCTAAACACAGACCATACCTTCTGGTCACAGTGGGGTCTTCTTGCTGGAGAAAGCATTCACTCCACGAGTCAACCACACCCACTGGAGTGAAATAAAAGCAGTGCCTTCAGGGGTGTGCCAATCAGCCCATCCAGGCTCAGAGAGGCCACCTCAAGTGAGCTCTAACAGCACCTGCCAGTGGAAAAGCTGTCCTCATGTCTGGCCTGGCTAGGCGCCCATTACGACCAATCTCCCATGGTTACGGCCCCTCCAATCTGACAGCACTCCTGCTTCCAGGAACAAAGGGCCTCCACACCAGGTGCTCAGAGCTCGCCATCTGCAGAGCTACACCTAATGACCGCCTTTACTTTAGCTGATCATTTGGTGTTTGGTCCGTGTATGAAACATAAATTAAAGGTGGCAGAAAATCAAACAGGCCTGTCTCAGAAGTGTTTTGAAGTGCTAAAGAAATCAAAACGGACCATTTTTTACTTTTCCCAGAACATCTTATAGAGCTTAATCCATTGTGTTCAGGGAATTGCGCTGATATGCAAGTTCATTTTAAGAAATTATGCATTATTAAATATTACTATTATTATATTAACTTTTATTATATAATAAATTAGCTAACAATTTATTTTACGTGTCAATTCCTAAGATTTACTACTGACCTATTTACCTGCCTTTTATTAAGGGTGCTTTCACACCTGCCTTATTTATTTCGGTTGAATCGCAATAGAGTTTGTTTTCCCTCTTGGTGCGGTTAGTTTGGGCAAAAAATACTGTACCTTTATGGACTAATCCAGCTGCCGTAGTCCGATAAGCTGATCCATCTTATAGGGTTTGAAGGAAAAATATTTGTTGGCAGTGCTTTACCAAAAGTTTTAAACGAGAGAGAGAGAGAGAGAGAGAAAGAGAGAGAGAGAGAGAGAGAGAGAGGCAGAAAAACATTACCTGATAGATTGTTGGTAATAGTTTCAGAAGATGACCATGTCACAGTTTAGCTTTATTTCGTTAATTTCTTAGTTAACTAATTTAGTTAATTAATTTCTTTAGATTAGAAATTAATTCACACCTCCTAACGCCTTCGCCAACTGCAATGCTTTAAATCATGGGTCCCCAAACTACGGCCCGCGGGCCGAATGCGGCCCGCCCCCACATTTGGTCCGGCCCTTGAATAATGCCAGAGACATATTTTGAAAATTTTACTTAGATATATATTTTACTTGTGTCATGTTTGTATTTTATAAAAAAAGATTGGCTTTCAAACTAAAATCAATCCTTTAGTTATTAACATAGCCTAATTATTTAATAAATTCACCTACCAATAGAATGATACGTTCCACAATGTTTCGTTGAGATCGATCAGGTGATGCGTGAGCCAGCTAAAAAACTCAAAGCGACGACAAAATGGCCAAATGGTTGGGAAAGAGAAAGGTTGATTCAGAATGCAGGGTATTTAATCAAAAGTGGACAAGTGATTATTTTTTGTTCAGTGCAAAGAAGTGGCTGTTTGTCTCATCTGTCAAGAAACTGTGTCTGTGTTTAAAGAATACAATCTGCGCCGACACTATGAAACCTGCTACAGAGAGAAGTATGCAAGCTTGCAAGGCCAAATGAGAGCAGACAAAGTGTTGAAGCTAAAAAGTGTACTGTCAGCTCAGCAGAGTACATTTGTGCACCAAACCCAGTTGAATTAGTCAGCCGTTCGAGCTAGCTTTCAGGTAGCTAAACTTATTGCAACCAGCGGTCGGCCGTTCAGTGATGGTGAGTTCGTCAGAAAATGTATGAATGCTGTTGCTGCGGAGGTGTGTCCCGATAAAAAAGACGTCTTAAATGCGGTGAGTCTGTCAGCAAGTACAATCACCAGACGAATTGAAGAAATGGGGAATAATGTAAATGCCCAGCTGCAGGAGAAAGTCAAAGAATTAGAATGTTTTGCTTTAGCACTGGATGAGAGCAATGACGTGCAGGACACGGCACAGCTGCAAATTTTTCTTCGCAGAGTTAAGTCAAACTTTGAACTGTCAGAGGAGCTGGCAGCCCTACAAAAAGGCACTACGACAGGGGAGAATATTTTTAGTAAAGTGTGCCAAACAATGGAAGAGCTGGGTCTAGACTGGTCTAAGCTGGCCAGCATCACTACTGATGGGGCACCTAGTAAGGTTGGCACGTCAAGGGGGCTTATAGGACACATGAACCGAGAAATGGAAGAAAGAGGTTTAACCCTCCCGTTACAAGTCCACTGCTTGATTCACCAGCAAGCACTCTGCTGCAAAGTTTTAAAGTGGGAATTGGTCATGAAGGTGGTGGTGTCATGTATAAACAACGGCAGTTTCAAACCTTTCTCGCGGAGCTAGAATCTGCTCACGGAGATGTGCTTTACCATGCTGAAGTCCGATGGTTAAGCCGGGGCAGAGTTTTGTAGCGTTTTTACGAGCTGCTACCCCCAAATCAACGCCTTTCTTCTGACAAAGGGCAAAACTGTCCCAGAACTGATCGACGCAGAATGGAAATGGGACCTCACATTTTTAACAGATGTGACAGAAATGTTGAACAGCCTCAACTTGCAGCTCCAAGGCAAAGGGAAATTAATATGTGACATGTATTCCCACATAAAAGCATTTGAGGTGAAACTAGCATTGCTTGTGGGACAAGTGCAAAAGCAAGACTTCACTCATCTCCCCGTAACCTAAAGTTTTTCAGCGGAGAAACCAGTGGCCCCATTCCCAGTTGAAAAGTGCGTGGAAGCGCTGGAAATGCTGAAGGCGGAGTTTGACGTGCGATTCCGTGAGCTACACCTCTACGCTAAAGAAATCCGCCTATTCCAGAACCCTTTCGCTGCTGACATTAACGAAGCCCTGCCTTCCTATCAGTTTGAGTTGGCTGAGTTACAGAACTGTGACGTTTTGAAAGACGCATTTAAGCCCAACTGTCTCATTGAATTCTATGCTGCCCTCCCCAACGAGACATACCCAAACATCAAAAGGCATGCAATAAAGATGTCCACACTTTTTGGCAGCACTTATATTTGTGAGCAAACCTTTTCATGCATGAAACTGATGAAAACTCCGATGAGATCAAGACTCACTGATGAACATTTGCATCAGTCTTTGAGACTGGCTGTGACAGGAATGGAACCTGACATTGTCCTTCTCACCAGTCAGAAGCAAGCCCACAGTTCAAACTAATTAATATGCAAATAAATGTTTTGAATTTGAATAGCACTGAATAAATAAAAAAAGTCATTATAATGGTAATAAAGTTCATTAATATATTGCTTGAAAAGTATTGATCAGTTGTCTGTGTGGTGCGTAACAAAATAATAAACTATTCTAGCATTAGAAGGTATAATACACACAGTTAAAATCATAATAATATTAGTAGTCACTCCGGACCATGTAATTTTCTTTTATACTGTAAAGTGAACCGGCCCCCATTAAAGAAAGGAAAAATTATGTGGCCCTCTCAAAAAAAAGTTTGGGGACCCCTGCTTTAAATCATTGATTTCCAGCTGCAGCTGCACTTCATTCTCGAAATGTATAGGCTGTCTAAAGGGATGTATACAGACTATATAGTATACTATGACCAGGGATACAATCAGCCAGTGCTGTGTCATTTTGGGTCTGCCAGTTTGTTCACTTGCGGGAGTTCCATTGTCATTTATGGTATGTTCATTCTGACCAATCGAAAAGCAGTTTAAGAAATATGTTCAATAACATCTGGCCAATGAGTGATTTTTGTCACATGACTGCATTTTGGTTCTTGGTAACACTGTATTTTGATGGTCCATTTGAGTATTCTGCTTGATATCTGTTGATATTGACATTCAACAGACATTTAACTGACTATAAGAAACCTTGCAAGTACATGTCAACTTAAACTAGCCCTACCCCTAACCCAAACCTAACAGTCTACTTATAATCTAATTAGAATTAGTTGCAACGTAACTTAAATTCAAAAAACGGACCATCGAAATAAAGTGTGACCATTGTATCATATGTTGCTTTTGGTCTGAACAAAATGAACTGAGGGGCGCCACGGTGGCGTAGTGAGTAGCACGTTCGCCTCACAGCAAGAAGGTCGCTGGTTCGATCCCCGGCTGGGCCAGTTGGCATTTCTGTGTGGAGTTTGCATTTTCTCCCCGTGGTTGCGTGGGTTTCCTCCGGGTGCTCCGGTTTACCCCACAGTCCAAAGACATGCGGTACAGGTGAATTGGGTGAGCTAAATTGTCCATAGTGTATGTGTGTGAATGAGAATGTATGGATGTGTTTCCCAGAGATGGGTTGTGGCTGGAAGGGCATCCTCTGTGTAAAACAAATGCTGGATAAGTTGGCGGTTCATTCCGCTGTGGCGACCCCGGATTAATAAAGGGACTATGCCGAAAAGAAAATGAATGAATGAATGAAAATGAACTGAGCCACTTTTGTGAAAGCACCCTAAGATAATAGGGTGCTAATTAGCATATTAGCACTTATAAAGTATGATCTTTTTTACATCCCTATTCCTACTCAACACCTAATCCTAACTATTACCTACCGTAACTAACTATTAATAAACAGCTTATTAGCCATTTATTGAGCTAAATGTCTTAGTTAATGACGTGCTAATGGTTAGTTAATAGCATTAATTGTTAGCCTTTATGTCACAATTCATACTAGCAAACCATTAACTAAGGCTATTAGCTCAAACTGCTAATTAGCTACTTATTATTAGTGAGAAGAGTGAAAACTGGGTTTAGGCTTTTGGTAGGATCAGGGATGTAGAATGAAATCATACGTTATAACTACTAAAAACATATTGCAATAATAGGCAGGTGATAAGCCAGTAGTTCATGGAATGAATTGTGACCTAAACTAACGTTTTAGCAAATTAAGTGTGATCATAATTATATATACTGTATAAATGCATTACATATTTGCATGACCACATTCTACTTCCCTTTGTCATATCTCATACCTGTCACGATCACCAGCGATCTCCTCAGTCAGAGATCGCTGGTTGATTCACAACACAACACAGCCTCCTTCACTTAGTCCCGTAGTCACCACTAGCACAGTCACGTTAATGTTAATTGATCACAGCTGCTTCCCATCACCGTGCACTCCATTTAAGCTCACTCCTCACAGCACTCAGGGTCCGAGATCGTTCCTAAGAAACGGACTCTGAGTGTGCTCCCTCCGAACACTCTCTATTTAGTAGTTTAGTTGCACTTACCGGAAACGTAGTATTAGTATAGTCTTCCACGGCTTCCAAGCCCGTCACGCCTTCCACGGCTTCCAAGCCC
>CAIGQQ010006051.1:899491-910282 GCA_903798035.1 Danio albolineatus | reverse complement strand
ACTGTTGTACCGTGGAATCATCACGTCTACCAGTCTGTTTCATAACAATACCCACTGTAAAATAAACTACCTTACTAACTATTAATAAGCAATAAATTATATAGAGTTTATTGTGGTAAGCGGCTAAGTTGATATTAAATATGTGTTTCAGAGTGTGCTTACATAGAATCTCTGGTTGTAATCACTGAAGCTGTGAAATTAATCTCTTAAATCATATCTACACAAGATTCTCACATACAGTAGTCACTGGACAACCCCACTGTTTTCTGCAAAGACCTTTAGATGCATCAGACTTTTTTCAAGTATTTTATCATAAAAATAACAAATAATAACTGTAGAACATAAGGTTTTGTCACATAATGTCCAGGGTTAATCTTTTCATTCATTCTCATTGATTTTTTGCCAACTTATTTTACATTTTTGTGTGGTATTTTTGTTTGTTTTGGTGATATTTTTTACCACAAGTTCTAATTTATTTTCCTGTTAGACATGCACGTGTTGATGTAGAGGAATTACATAGTTATAACATTCATTCATTCATTCATTTTCTTTTCAGCTTAGTCCCTTTATTAATCTGGGGTCGCCACAGTGGAATGAACCGCAACTTATCCAGCATATGATTTTTTACGCAGCAGATGGCCTTTCAGCTGCAACCCATCACTGGGAAACACTCATGCACACTCATTCACACTCATATACAATTTATACTTATATACTATGGCGCACCTGGAGGAAACCCACACGAACACAGGGAGAACATGCAAACTCCCCACAGAAATGCCAACTAACCCAGCCGAGGCTCGAACCAGCAACTTTCTTGCTGTGAGGCGACAGCACCCCCTACTGCACTACCATGTCACCCCTAGTTATAACATCTCATGAGTAAACTCTTACCAATACCAACATAATCCTGCTCAAGTCTTGCTTCTGATAGAGGTTCAATGTGATCCGCTTATTCTTCAACTTCTTTATCTTCAGCGCTTCTGCATCATACCTGGGTTTACTAATAACTAGTAGACCAATGCTATCTTTTTGGGCCCTCTGACCAATCAGATCAGAGTTCACTAACGGAAAGTGGAATGTATATAGTGCGAAAGTCAAAGTGGGTACACCTTACAATGTTCCTGTCACGATCACCCGCGATCTACAGCCAGAGATCGCTGGTAAACACACACATCTCATGAACTACATATCTGCTTGAAAACGGACTACAAATGCAGTCATGCAACACACACACACACACACTCACCTGCTCCAAGTCACCATTGCTTAGACTGTCTCAGCTGAAGCTGCTCCTGGACTGATTACTGCACTATATAAGCAGCACAAACACACACAGTCATTGCTGAGTCTTGTTTACTGTAAGTGACACTACAATACGTTTTCTTTGTCCTGTCTTATCGTGTTTTGATCCTCGCCTTGCTTGTCTGTTTATCCCTGCCTGCCTTGTTGACCTTCTGCCTGCTACTTTGACTACGATTCTGGATTGCCTGTATACATCTGTTTGCATCTGTGTTGACCACTTACCTGACTTCACCAATAAATCTGCGATTGGACCCTCACCTCCGTTGTTAGTGTCACTCCCTGTGTTACAGTTCCATTAGTTAATGTTACTTAAAGTATTTAATAATCAATCCATTTATTACAATATTTATTAATATTTGCTAACGGTAGTGAATGAAAATAAAATTGTTCACTGTTGGTTGAATTATAACACACTTTCTACAATACTTGCTTCAGATTGTCAGTCCTGACATTCCTAGGTGTGTTATGTTAAGGATAAAGTACATCCAGGAGATTGTTATCACAAAATGAAGCCTTACAGGCTTAGCGGACGGCTGTTGCATAAGACTGAAGAGCTTCATTCTGCAAAAACAACCATCCTGTATGCAGTTTATCCAGCTTGTTACACAGCTACTTGCCACAAAACATATACAAAAAATAAACAAAACATTGTTCTGAGCCATAAGTCATATGTAAAACTTTGATCATATACAAGTCTTAAATAAACAATAGTCATAAATAAAACTTTTGATTAAACGCAAAGCTGACAAAAACAAAATTGGCTGAATGATGCCTCATTCAGACTAGTAGTGGCTATGTAGCTGCCTGTCGCTCTGGGTGCGACCTGCTTCAAACGCAGGTCTGTGTAGGTATATACAGAACAAATACAACCGGCCTCTGATCGAGCTGAGAGAGGATCACGTGAGCTCTACTGGTGCTCCTATTAGCTGTCGCTCGAGACAGTCGCTGTTCATTTGCATAAAGTTGAAGGATTCTCAACTTTGTCGCACCACTCAACACGGCCTTGTCGCCAACGATCGTTGTTGTACATGTTGATCGTGGCGTGTTACGGTGGGTGTGACGATGACAACGGAGGCGAGGATCCAATTGCAGATTATTTATTAAAGTCAGTATAGCGGTGGTCAATCAGGGGCAAACAGATGTATGTAGGAAATCCAAAATCGTGGTCGTAGAACAGGCAGAGGGTCAACAAGGCTGGTAGCAGGCAGGGATAACAAATAAACAAGACTCGGCTGGTAGCAGGCAAGGATAACAAATAAACAAGACTGGGATCAAAAACACAGAATACAGGAACAAAGAAAACGCGTTGTATGTCACTAACAGTAGATAACAATACTCAGCAACAGTGAGTGTTACTGAGTGGCTTAAATAGAGAGTGTACTGAGTGGTGAGTGGCTTCAGCTGGGAGTCTCTAATCAGTGGTGACTTGGAGCAGATGAGTGTGAGTGCTGCATGGGTGGAGATGTAGTCCTTAACATGGCTGATTTGTAGTTCATGGAAGTAAGTGTGAACCAGCGATCTCTAATAGAGGAGAGATCGCTGTTGATCATGACATTACCCCCCCTCTAAGGACCGGATTCCAGACGCTCCAAACATAGTTCAGGCGGGAGGTGGAGTGGAGGCGGAACAGGGGGAGGCTTCGGCTCAGGGAGAACTGTCAGTTCGTTTAACCCTAGTGGGTCAGGGGGCTTCGGCTCAAGGAGCACTGGCAGTTCGTTCGACCCCAGTGGGTCAGGAGGCTTCGGCTCAAGACATACTGACAGTTCGTACAACCCCAGTGAATCAGGAGGTTTAGGTATAGGAGACAGTGGCAGTTCGTTTAACCCCAGTGGGTCAAGAGGCTTAGGTTCAGGACGACCTGGCGGTTCGTTTGACCCCAATGGGTCAGGAGGCTTCAGCTCAGGGAGCACTGGAAGTTTGTTCAACCCCATTGGGTCAGGCGGCTTCGGCTCAGGATGCACTGGCAGATCGTTCGACCCCAGTGGGTCAGGAGGTTTCGGTTCAAGGAGCACTGGCAGTTCGTTCGACCCCATTGGGTCAGGCAGCTTCGGCTCAGGATGCACTGGCAGATCGTTCGGCCCCAGTGGGTCAGGAGGCTTTGGTTCGAGTACTGGCAGTTCGTGCAACCCCAGTGGATCAGGAGGCTTCGGTTCAAGAAGTATTGGCAGTTCGTGCAACCCCAGTGGATCAGGAGGCTTCGGTTCAAGAAGTACTGGCAATTCGTTCAACTCCAGTGGGTCAGGAAATACTGGCAACTCTGGCGGCAGCGACGTCGACTCTGGCGGCTCTGGCGGCAGCGGCTCTGACAGCTCAGACGAAGGCATTTTCAGAACAGGAACAATGACAGGAACTATGGCTAGTACAGACTTGAAACATGAAACCTTCTTGAGAATTAAAGTCAGAGTGACGCTTACCCTTTTCTGAGCTGGAGGACTGTGAAATGCTGGCCGCTTGAGACGTCTGGGCGATGCCGGCAAGGCAAGGAGCCTGGCTGGGGCCGGCAGGGCAGGACGTCTGAGTGGTGTAGGTAGGGCCAAGAGCTTGACTGGAGCCGGTAGTGCAAGGAGCTCTACTGGCGCCGGCAGTGCAAAAAACTGTACTGGTGCCGGCAGTGCAAAACTACTGGGTGGTGCTGGCAGTGTGAGGGGCTGTACTGGCGCCGGCAGTGCAAGGAATTGTACTGGCGCTGGCAGTGCAAAACGTCTGGGTGGTGCCGGCAGTGCAAGGAGCCGGGCTGGAGCCGACACGGGCGGGCGCACTGGAGCTAAAGCCAATACTGGCGGGTGCACTGGGGCTGGAGCAGACACTGGCGGGCGCACTGGGGCTGAAGCCAACACTGGCGGGCGCACTGGGGCTGGAGCCGACACTGGCGGGCGCACCGAGGCTGGAGCAGACACTGACGGGTGCACTGGGGCTGGAACAGACACTGGCGGGTGCACTGGGGCTGGAGCAGACACTGGCGGGCACTCTGAGACTAAAGCCGGCACTGGCGAAGAAGCCTTTCTCCTCCTCCTCCGCTTTTGGGTGTGGGTAAACCCTTGGGGGTTGGTTATGGGCTGAGAGATGGTGCTGGTGGTGAAGTGAGGGGTCCATTCCCCCTGCAGGTACTCCCTCTCCTTTCTCAGACAGACATATTCCACCACCTCCCAATAAGTCAATTTACCAAGATCGCCCAGCTCCTCCCAATCAAAAGGCTCATCCAATCCAGCCAGAAAGATGTGGATGAGGGTGCTCTCTCTAAACCCAAGCCCCCGGACTGCCTCGAGGAGATCCTCTGCGAAAATGCCGAAGGGGCGATGATTTTGCCGGTGAGGCAGTCCTCTGGCTAGGGGTTGGTCTTGGGGTCCTTTCTGCTCGGAGGAAGCTGGGCGCTGAAAAAATGCCATACTAAAAAAAAAAAAAAAATCTGCTGGACCAAGCTGCTTGGTGGCTGAGTATTCTGTTACGGTAGGTGTGACGATGACAACGGAGGCGAGGATCCAATTGCAGATTATTTATTAAAGTCAGTATAGCGGTGGTCAATCAGGGGCAAACAGATGTATGTAGGAAATCCAAAATCGTGGTCGTAGAACAGGCAGAGGGTCAACAAGGCTGGTAGCAGGCAGGGATAACAAATAAACAAGACTCGGCTAGTAGCAGGCAAAGATAACAAATAAACAAGACTGGGATCAAATATACAGAATACAGGAACAAAGAAAACGTGTTGTATGTCACTAACAGTAGATAACAATACTCAGCAACAGTGAGTGATACTGAGTGGCTTAAATAGAGAGTGTACTGAGTGGTGAGTGGCTTCAGCTGGGAGTCTCTAATCAGTGGTGACTTGGAGCAGATGAGTGTGAGTGCTGCATGGGTGGAGATGTAGTCCTTAACATGGCTGATTTGTAGTTCATGGAAGTAAGTGTGAACCAGCGATCTCTGATAGAGGAGAGATCGCTGTTGATCGTGACAGTGGCGTACATGTGACATGTGTACTTTTCCCAGCCACACCTAGTTGAAAACATCTAAACTTTTTCGAATGTCTTGAGTGCACCCTAATTCACGTAAGTAAAGCTAACCAACCTGTTTCACACTGTAAGATTTATGGAAATATGCCTGATTAAGAGAAAGAGACACAAGACTGAGAAGCACCACACCCAGCTGAAAAAGGACAATTGGACCTACGTTTCACCCAAATTCTTCACACCCTTCTCTTCCCTTCATTTACATGTGAAGCATCTCACCCTCTCTGCCCTGAACTCACACAAAATGATCATCTCAAAGTATGAACTGTTCTATATCCATGCAAGTGACTATATCTATCATGTTTGATATCATTTGAAATGTCTCAGTGCGACTGGTACAATGGTCTCATTCCCTCAGAAATAGCCATAACCAAATAATAAATTGATGACTTCAGGTATCTTTTACACCACTGCTAAGGGTGTGACCGGGGGTTCAGGAACCCTCACTAAATGTAAATGCCCTTTGTTGTTGAACACACACCCCTTCTATCTACTACTTAAGGAACAGTTTTCCAGCTGGTCGGGGCGCTTTTTGTAACCAAAGTGGCCCGTAGCGTGAAGCCCTTTAGAGCTTCACACTATGTATATGCAGAGTCAGGTACGCATCTTCTAAATCTTGGATCTATCTTTGAGAATTTGATGTTTTGTATTGATCGTTTATGAATTGACTGAATGAATTGGCATAATATACATTTACCTGACTAATAAATTGTTATATTTGAACGTATTCTTGTTACTCTGAAATTATTACTCAGATAAGTAAAGAATGTACTAGGTTCCACGATAGACGAAACATAACACGTGTTAGATGGAAATCCTAGAAGTTCCAACTTGTTGTTTGACTTTTAATTATGTTATTCGTCGCAAATCACTATGGGGAATCATGGTTAATGCAGTAAGATGAATGATCACGTCTTAACTGGTACTGAAATTTTGACCTCTGGTTAAATATTTATTTAACTAAGTTGTACATAGATGATTGTAAGAATTAAATGAGATTACTATTTAAATAATGACATCGTCTGTCGATCAAACAGTATTGATCATCAACCTCTAATCATTTGATCAGACTAGTGAGCTTATGATGCATTACAGCCGGCGTAATGTAACATAGGTTCACAACAAATGAGTTTAATAAAAGTAAAGTACTAGTGGAGCTAGGGATAATGCATAAAAGAATAATTCTTTAAGTGATACTAGCAAATTGACCGCTGATTATTGTCTCGACAATAATTAAGTTGTACATAGTATGAGTAAAGTACTAGTGGAGCTAGGGATAATGCATAAAAGAATAATTCTTTAAGTGATACTAGCAAATTGACCGCTGATTATTGTCTCGACATTAATTAAGTTGTACCTAGGAAAATCGGTAGGAGTTTAAGATTATTCAAATATATACCAAAATGTCTCATAAAGTGAAGTTTAGTTATAAACTAATTTCGAGAGGAGCGCGTGCTTATGATTAACACGGCTGGCCCAGAGTCAAGCTAATGCACAATCCACCAATCAGTCGATTCCCAGTTTAGTATAAATAACCAAAGCATCCTACCTTAGTCATCTTCGTCTTGAAGAATCTCCAATCGCTGTGACGTTCACTACGCGGCTCCTCTCGCTTCCCCTACCCGACATCCAGCGCATACCACTCAGCAGAGCACATCAGCAAATCCGTGGCTTTAACATAGGCCGCCGGCCTTCACGTAAAGCCGCGGCCGCTCCCAACGCCGGAGACGAACCGCCTTCGGAGCGCACAAACCTCCAGGCAATGCCCCGGATTCAGCAGTCGCTGGCCCAGACTGATCGAGCGCCCAGCACTATTTTCACCATGCATTCAGATACAGCAATCGATAATGCTTTGCCCGTGGCACGTATAACTTACTACTATTCAGCCTGTTATTTTCACGCACCACCGGTGTTACCAGTTAAACATCCAGTGTATTCACATATTAATCACGCGCACCGTTCTCGCGTTATTTAGTCACTTTCTAGCGCCGATAATGCAGATAAACAATCGAACGGTGATCTCTACGCTGCATATAGATTAATCCCATAACTGACAGCACTTGCCATAGTGAAAGCAGTCACAAACGGACAAAATGTAAGCCGTTATTAACGATTATACAGATTTAAACAATTACTCTTTATGCCAAAGCTTTACTTGTCCCACCAGATTTTAATTTTAGAGCGCTTCCAATGAACTCTTTTAAAAACCACATTAGATCTGATTATACATCAGTTCACTGCCGGACGTACCATTTTACGTTACAATACGCATCAAACTATCTAACCTGTACAAACGATTACGTCTGATTGTAAGAATGCAGGATCTTTCCAGCGATCAGCTTAATATGGCAGGCTATGTGTACATTACTCCATTCCGTATGGCAAGCCCATTTGCATAATGCGTTTAACTAAAATAACATTATTAAAATATTATCTGCTGACATTATGTTTATGTAATCTATTCATTACATTACTTGTGTAGACTACTGCTACACAAGCACTACTATTGCATTACAAAATAAAGTAAAATAAATAAATTAATAAATAATAACAATTAAATAATAATAATAATAATAATAAATAAGTAAATTAACAAATAAATAAAAAATAAATAAATAAATAAATTAATTAAAAAAAAAAAAAAAAAAAAATTCTGTCACGCTATTTAAAGTTAATCGACAGAAAGCTGCCCTTGTTGCGATTCGTTACTATATCTTTGAATACTGGGCACACTTTCGGTTGTCAAATAAATATTTTAAGCATTATGTTTTCTATGATAATACGGCAAGCTAATTTTTGCTAAGCCCAAGTCCAGTTTTTACCGCCATAGAGACATCTGGCCGGATTTATATTATTCACACAAGAAGCTGCGGTGTATCATCACTCTAAGCCGTCAATCAGATCCATAGCAATAACAGACTAACCGAGTAACCATTTATCAACTGGTCTACTTCAGCACCAAACAGCAGAGTATTGGAATTTCTCGTATGCTATACTGGGCAACAGTGGTTAGCTACATAATTATCAGCTTAATGCTATAACATGCTAGAAACGTTTGCTAAACATTGGGTTTTGATCAAACACTGAAATGAGGCTGGCCAGTTAACAACCCAGCGAACCCCAGCAGCTGCCTAGCAACCACTCAGAACACCCTAGCAATCACCTAGCAACACCTTAGCAACCGATGCACTTCATGCCAATTGCCTTTAGGTCCCAGTGCCGTCACGCTGGCTCTCCCAAGCCAACATCAAAGCCTACCAAGAACTTTAGGTTATAGTTATTATTATAACCATCCGTTTTATATAACCCGTGCCATAATTAGGAATTTACGAAATGGATAAGTCACATTTACCTTCACTGGGATTTTACCGTCGGCCGAAACCACTGACCGAACATACAGCCATTATTACAGCGATTGGTTGATGCTCGACTGGTTATAATAGGAAACTCACAAGACCTGGGCTACTCCCTAGGCTCTCTTCGCACCGCTTTCAGTTCCGTTAATTTCGACTATTAAACTCAAGGATTTAGAATTATGGAAATTCTGTCTCCCCCGTACCCGTACATACCAGTGGGCCTACAGCCCCTCCATCCAACATCCACTATCTCTACTCCAACACGGACTCCCACCACCCACCCTCCATCAAGAGAACCTTCTAAACTAGCAGTTCACGTCATGCTCTATACCCCCAACCTACTTCTTCCTGCCAGACTCAGACCAACCCAAATCTTATAAATTTGCAACAACCTGAAGAAGCCATGCCCCCAGCCGCATTGCCTGCAGACTCTGCCTTCAATAACCTCGGATCATCCTCTCCCCTTCAACAATCAACCAACTCCAGGACCTTGTTAAGCTATTCTCAACATCTGTGGCTGATCTATACATCTTATGAGGATTGCATGAGACGTAATACAAAGGGAGAGCGATTTAAGGATTGAAATCAAGACACCTTGCCAACTCTTTATGTATATTCAGAAACCCTGGCAGCTAGTCCCAGAAGTGGATTCCCACCCTACCCCTGCCTCTCCCTATTCAAGTCGGAAATGGCTGCGAACCACCTAACTACTTTTTCCCCACCCTCCAGCACCCCTTTCATTTCGAATCCCCACGCTTCAAGAATATCCAAGTCAGTTCTACTAACACCTATCCTCCGGTGCTCTGAGATGACTATAACTTAAAATCCCTTCAAGCCTTTGCGCAGATGATGCTAACCATCTCACAATAGGATATCGATTCCAAAAGCACCTAAAGGTCATCCTTCGCCTTCTCTTCACCTAGAATCGGAGCAGCTATATCTGAAGCCCATAGAGCTCTCCAAACAATCGAGACCCACAGCCTTTAGTCACCAGACTAAGCTTCAGAAATCAGCCTCAGCCATTACTACCTCAAAACTGTCCAGCAAACCCTCACCAGCTGCCACTCACCCATTGGTAGCCAAGGAACCAGCATGCACATGCCACTTCTCTTCCCTATTCCCTCCTAATGCTGAGCATTACCCACGCTTTAGTCATCAACCATCAGCCTCAGCCATCAGCCTCAGCCATTACTACCTCAAAACTGTCCAGCAAATCCCCACCAGCTGCTACTCACCCGTTGGTAGCCAAAGGAACCGGCATGCCCAGGCCACTTCCTCTTCTCACTTTCCCCCTAACGCTGAGCAATACCCACGCTACCACCCCCCCTCCCCCCGTACCTCCAGCGCAGACTCTACTCTGCTTCTCCCCTCAGCAAAGCACTTCTCTGCCTGCCCTCGCTCCAAAGCGAACAAACTCTGTATACTCTCCCCTTTTGCCTTTTTCCTTCCAGCTGTCTTCCTTGCATGCCCTATTCTGCTTCTCTAACTCGAGTCTAACCGCTTCCTTCTGGCATCGAGTGCTCCGCTCCCTCCGAGCGTTCGAGTCTCTCTGCCCCCCCTTCCCTGTCCCAGCGTCGAGTGCTCCGCTCACTCTGAGCGTTCGAGTCTCTCCGCCCCACTTTTCTTTCTGCCTCTCAGCGTCGAGTGCTCCGCTCCCTCCGAGCGTTCGAGTCTCTCCGCCTCACCCTCTTTTTGTTTCCTTTTCAGCGTCTGTTTCCTTTCCAATTTCTCTGCTACCTATTATTCTTTCTAGCACAATTCCTGCTTCTCTATTTTCCTCCCGCACCTATCTGCTCAGACTCCCGCAGGAGCTATTCCTGAGCACAACTCCAGCAGGAGTCCCCTTCCACAGTCCCTTCCCGCAGGAGTCCCCACCGCCCACTACCTTTCCCGACTCCTGTAGGAACTGGCCCCGCAGCTCTGACTCCCGCAGGAGTGTTACCCCGAGCTTCGACTCCCGCAGGAGTCATTCACCGCCCCTCCCCATGCCCATTAGTCATTCCCTTTCTTTCTTCTAGCGTCGAGTGCTCAGCTCCCTTCCAGCGTTGAGTCTCTCCGCCCACTTTTCTTCCTTCCGGTGTCGAGTGCTCCGCTCCCTCCGAGCGTTCGAGTCTCTCCGCCCCCCC
>CAIGQQ010006051.1:839604-898346 GCA_903798035.1 Danio albolineatus | reverse complement strand
CCAAACTAGCTTTATTACCAATCATCAGCTAAGTGTGAACTCTTGAAGTGAAGTTTAGTTATAAACTAATTTCGAGAGGAGCGCGTGCTTATGATTAACACGGCTGGCCCAGAGTCAAGCTAATGCACAATCCACCAATCAGTCGATTCCCAGTTTAGTATAAATAACCAAAGCATCCTACCTTAGTCATCTTCGTCTTGAAGAATCCCTCCTTCCACCCCCTCTCCTCCCCCTTTTTCCTCTATAGGGCAGCACGGTGGCCCAGTGGCTAGCACTGTCGCCTCACAGCAAGAATGCCTCTGGCGCGGGCCTCTACCCAGCCAGTCGTCATTTCTGTGTGGAGTTCATGTTCTCCACGTGCTTGCGTGGGTTTTCCCCGGGTCCTCCGGTTTCCTCCCACAGTCCAGAAATATGAGACAGAAGTGAATTGACTTAAACAGACCAGCACTATACCAAATTCTACGAGCAACATACCCTCATATCAATTTATAAGCAGCAGGAGGGCGGGGGGTTCTCGAGATCTACCTGAGCTCAAACTCCCCTCTCGCCCTGCAAACGGGAGGGAGCCCCGGGCTCGAGGATCTTATGAGCTCAGGGCTCTCTCCCGGGACAGCATGCCAAACTAGCTTTATTACCAATCATCAGCTAAGTGTGAACTCTTGAACTACTAAATTAATAAAGTAACTTAAACTATAAAAATGGAGACAGATAAAACGAGAACAAACGTATTAACATTCTAAACCATCTTATATCGAAATTGGAGTCAGATATGAGTTAAAGTAAATCAACATTGTGCCCTGGAAAGATAGAACATGCAATTGAGCCTTCATCCAGCAGTAGACACCACCGTTGGACTATTGGCTGGACCTTACAACACTTTGTATGGAATATACACATTTCAGTAATAACGTCAGACTAAATACCTCAAACACAGCGCACCCAAACACTACTTTTCTCCACAAACTTGTATCAGAGCTGCAGCAATGGTTTGTCCATTTGTCATCCTCTGAGAAAACGGTTGATGGTCACCTAGTGACGAGAGAGGCCAGGGGTGATTGTCATTTCAGGCCAGAATAACAACACATGCAAAAATGAGGATGTAAAAAAGGGTGTAAGGATGTCGCCAGAGTAACTTTCTTTTTTTTTTTTTTGTGCATACCAGCCATTAGCTCCCCATCTGAAAGATTTTTTTTTTATCTTGAAAGCTCAGATTTGATTATCATAATTTGTTTTGTTTAGAGTTTGTGGTTTACTGGTATTATTGACACCTTACAGATATTGATCTACCTTAACCATTGCACACACTTTGTAACATTTTATTCATCAAGTTTAGGAGTCTCTTTAACAATTATGTTTATTTTATTATAAAAAAGATATTTTGTTTCAATTTTACTTTTTGTTTTTGACTATTAAAAGTATTTGCCTTAGTAATGTTGGTAAATTAAAATAAAGTGGTTTAAGAAAGATCCTAATATTCCTAAATGGATTGTTAAAAAAATATTCAACAATTATTGATGTTGAATTATATGAAACATGATATCTGTAACGAGGAGGCTGAGACAGTGTTAGAATCCATAAGCGGAAGTTTTTTTAGGGGCTCACACGAAGACATTAATGTGTAAACAGGCAAAGAACTGCCAACATGCGAGCAGTCCAAACCATTCAACAAAAAGTCACTTGGAACAATGCTTGGTAGGGCAGGTAAACTGCCAATACTTCGCAAAGTAACATGGACTGAGTTCTCACGGATATACAGCACAAACAGGAAGTGAGTGCAGTCAGTAGTCAGGCAAGGTCTTCCTCTGCTGGCGTGGCGTTACAATATAGTGATACTTTTTGTTTACAATATCGCCCAGCCCTAGTCGTAGTTATGTTTTTACCCTCTGGATAGTTTTTGCTGTCTCTTTTTTTTATTAATAAACCCATGTTTTTGTCCCTGCGATTGAGTCCTTGTTCGTCCTTAACCCAAACCTTGACACAGATGTTGTTGTAAGGACTGTAGATCTATCCCTAACAGTTTATCTTCAACATAGTTTCTACCATGAAAATGTTTTGTGTGGCTTCTATTGTGCACGTTATGCATAAATGAAAGATGCTAAGTTGCTTAAAGGGTCACTTTAAGCAAGGAGACACAGGTCGTCAGAGTTGTGTTTATGTGCTGCAACGAAGGTTTTGTTTTCATTTCCCTGCTATGAGAGCGCAGATGGACTCACTTTTTTTTTCACACGAGAGCTTTCCGCATCTGGAAATGGTTAAATCCAAATTTGCTGCTCGTCTCCTTTTAAAACAGACTCGGCTCCAGTTCATGTTGATGTTGTTTGTTTATTCAGATGACAAAGTTAGTTCGTATCGTGAGCAGTACTGTTTCAGTGTTTAAAGACAGACCTTAGTCAGAGTGATTAGAACTGTTACTGAGTTTACAGTACGTTAACATCAGTACAATATTATAGACTGAAAGATCCGCTGTAAATGCTTCTATCCAAGTGGAAACATGTAAACACCGCAGTCTATACACACACAGCTTTCTGACGCTACCAACCGAGTGCTTCTAAGTTACCGAGAAATGTGGAGGGTTTTTTATTTCTCTCATACGCCGAGAGGTATCAAACACTCCATTAAAACCGCACTCTTAGCAGTATCTCACATCTCGTTTGTCACGGGGGGCATGCAGCAAATGTTCCTGGATAAGTGAAAGTGCCAAACTGCCATTAAAGTTGACAAATTAAGAATTTGGCAAATAATTTGATTACTGTGGTTCTTGTAAACACAGTCACTGTCTTTCTCCCCTGCATCTGTTTGTTTTGCCTGTTTGAAAATGAGCGCATGCACAAATGAAAACTCCCATTTTTATGCAAAACCTTCCCTCTTTCGCCCGACACTCCTACCTAAACCGAGCTGGACACACCCACTTTCCTAGGCTTTTCCAAACTAGAGGTGGAAAACAGAGACAGGGGGGTTTCATGGCCCTTTAATGAGGACTTCAGACTAAAAAACAGTTTTATTTACATATCATAAATTATGTTATTTTATGTTTAAAGTAGAAGCAACTCAAAACAAAGGCTTCTTCTTTCTTTAAAACAAAGGGCTTTTGACACTTTGGCATTTCCTGCAAAATAGAACCTAACAACTTAAGTGATATCATCATTATTAAAGCTTATGTTTGCAAGACGAAGAGATGGTCCTGAACACCGATGTCCAATATTTACTCAGCAAACTGGACTCAGACTTCCTTCGCATCTACAAAAAAATTGATCGATTTTGAACCTAGAAGTACTATCAAATAAACTACAGATGAAACTATGGATTTAAAGAGATTGATTGCACCTGACAAGAGCTGGCCTTTGTGTTTATGCGGCAACTGATAAATCACAATGACAAATAGATATCTTGTCTTTAAAAAAAGTCTCTCATTTATTCTGGTTCAGGTTTTATTGATGGTGTCAGACAATTATATTGAACACACTTGTATCAGCTAGCAAAGCATTTTTTGCGCTTCACATGAATGCGAAAATTTAGTTAGACTTTAGCAGTGCATGTAATGCTTGTCTGAAATTGATCATTGATTTTTGACTGTCAGAGAAGGCTCAAATGACTTACTGACACAATTTTACCTGTGTTATGAAGTGGTTCGGAAAAAGGCTTGCAAAGAGGCAGCTACATATAAAGAAAAATTAGCCTGGCAGTTGGAAAATAAATAAATAAACAACCAACTGTTTTACTATAGAACGCTTTTAAGAATTTGCCATGGTCCCTTTGGGCATAGGCTCAGTGATTTCTCCATTATTCTGAATATTTGATTTGTTGGATGCAAGACTAAAAGGCGGTAGCTCAGCTGAAATGCGAGTTAATGAAAAGCAGACAAAGAAAAACTGTCAAGTCACAATTTTAATGCTGGCCTCAGTCAGCTCCTTGGGAAGTCGAGATCAATTTGAAGTTTAAATGTGCAGTAATAAAAGCTTGAGACCAGTTTGCTGTGACTATTCTGTTTCACATGTTCAAGTCGTTTAGTTGGTAAGCTGTTTCTAAGGTGATAGTTCAAGCAATGCTACTGTTAAGACAAATTAGCAACGTAGGCTCATTCTAAAAACGTAGCCCTATATATATATATATATATATATATATATATATATATATATATATATTACTGGAGATTGCGGATTTGGTAGCCAGAAATACGTATGGCTGCCTTTAGTCTTTAAAATGAGTGCTATGAGGTGGTATGATACCGTTCCTTTTCACACTAGCAGCTGACCGCTTACCTCCGTGAGGATGGGTTTCCCGTTGTTACCAGTTTGGCTCGCAGTGCATGCCGGCGAATTTGAGACGGAGAGAGGAGTTGACCGTGGCGATGGAGTCTGGCGAATAACGGTTCCAGAAAGCAGGTAAGACATAAACAAAAGTCAAAAAACTAAATAAACATGTTAATAACAGGGTGAGAATGTGGTAAAATCAGGGGACTTTTCTTTTTCTGGATTGCTATTCAAAACCCAGCGGTTTGGTTTAAGGAAGTGGGTGGCGCTGGTCAATCGGTGCTTTTGAAAACACTATCGGTTGGGTTTAGGGAAGGTGGTGGGTATGGGGATTGGTCGGTTGGTCAGCCAGTCAGTTGACAACAGCCTCTGGTGGATTTACGTGAGAACAGCAGGTGCAAATGGCACTCGCGAGACAAATTTGAGATCTCAAAAATCTTCAAAAACGGCAAAAAACACCTCCTGGGATGTAGTCAATGTATATAGGGCAACGTTTATAGAATAAGCCTGCTTTGCAAATGTGGAGCCTGGTGTTAAGCGATTGCTTCACTTTATTTTGAGTGACTTCCAAGCAGTTCCCAAGGCATTGTGTGTTTGTATGTGGTTTCTTGAGTGCAGATCTAGACACGGATACATTTAAACAAGTACAAATCACAGGCTACATACAGTATATCATATTCTATAATTGCCTTTGGTCACCCTAGGGTACAACTTGAGCGTCAGAGAGTTTTCCTTTATATTTTTCTAGGATCACAGCATGAAAAGAAGTTGAATTCCCTCCAATTTGATCTAAATATAATGTTTGTTCCCTTCCACGATGAAATAAGGTTTATACAATACAATTTTCTTCATAAATGTATTTGCACGTTTCTCTTTTCTTAATGTTTCCATAATGGCATGTCAAGATTTTGCCAAGTACGATGTGATCCTGGATTAACATTTATGTGGATCCTGGAACATCATTTTTGTTCAAAAAGTAATACATGCCTATTTCCCACCTCTAAACTCAATCATAACTGTAAATTATTCCCCAAATCTGCGAGGAATCAATGGCATCCCCCAGACAATTTTCTTAGAGGTGGCCTGATAAGTCCACACCAAATCTTGGGGTTGCACACAAAAAATTATGAATTGTGTAGATACTGTGAATAATGAGTATTTATTCCTTTAAAAAAATCTGAAAGTACACATGCAAACCAAATAAAAATCAGTATTTAGTGTTAGTGTTAAACACTTTTCAGGTCACTTATTTTTTCATATACTTTTATTGTATTGCATACAGTATATGCCATGACTAAAATTAATGAAGAATAGTGAATTAATTTAAAAACAGACATATGAACAAACTGAACAAAAGGCATTACTATGTACACGCACACACACACTCACTATACAGACCCTGATAATGTCATTTATCCATGTTCCTTTTTGAGCAACAATATTATTAATACATGTTTTTCTATTGATGTACCTTTTTGCAAAATACATCCACAAAATCATTGAGATTTTTGGCCCTTTTAAGTCAACCAGCAAAATAATGAAGGTGCTAAATGAACTTAATTCTAAAAACCTGATTTCAAAGCTATTTGTATTTTTCTTGAGGGATTTGTTGTTTTCAGTCGGATAAAACACAACTTTTTCATTACAAAAATAATAATTTCTTCATAAAAAAAGTGTACAATATCAGTGAATCAGCTACGTCGGTGGCGCCGATCAATCGACAATAATTAAGTGGTAGCATTTTATTTATTTATTTATTAATGGATTTATTGAAATATTGTGAATTTAAGTAAGTACATTTAAATGAATAATATCAACAACAAAATCATATTGGAGTGGCCTTTGGGGCACCCTGAAGGGAATAATAGTTTTATAACAATAATGCAGAAGTGTATAAACCTAACCGTAAGTCTAAACTTAACAAAAACTGTAAATGTATCGGTCACACTTTATTTTGATGGTCAGTTTATTGAATTTAAGTTACATTGCAACTATCTCTTATTAGATTATAAGTAGACTGTTAGGTTGGGGTTAGGGTTGGGGTTAGAGGGTTAGTGTAAATTGACATGCACTTGCAAAGTTTCTTATAGTCAGTTAAATGTCTGTTGAATGTTAGTATCAACAGATATTAAGTAGACAGTATACTAACTATCGAAGTGTTACCATCCTTAATTTGGATTGGCTAATAGCAAATTTGCTCCAGGATCAACACAGCTGTTAATCCAGGAACTTGAGCTACTTGAAATTATATTTACCTATGGTGTCCATAATGAGACAAAATAAAAAACAATAAAAATGTCAACAATCTTTAATTGAATTTTACAATTGATTGTTAACTTTAATGAGTAAATGCATATATATATATATATATATATATATATATTAGGGCTGTCAATTGATTAAAAAAATTAACTAATTAATCACACTTTTGTCTGTGATTAATCATGATTAATCACGAAAAGCCGTATTTATTACAGAAATAAAAACACAGACGTGTAAGTGCCATTTAAATTTTAAAACAATCAATGCTAACAACAAACAAAAATTATTTCCATGTTGGATTCTAAGTGAACTAAAAAAAGTCCAAAATACAGGCATTGCAAATATGGAAATTGGAGGAAAAAAATAATAATAAAGTATTGAATACAAACAATTGTTTTCATTGTAAAGTTGTTTTGCGAGTTGAGAACATTAATTATAAAGTAGAAACAATTTTGCTTAGTCCTCCTTAACATTTAGACAGTTGCTATAAGACAGTACTGTCTGTTGACATTATCAGGTGACAACACACGCATGCACGCGCACACACACACACACACACACACACACACACACACACACAGACAGAGACACACACTCCCTTCAAATCATAACCACGCACCGGTTCTTAAAGTATGACTGTATTTCTCAAGCAAGGATTCTGATACAGCAACGCGAAGCAGACGCTTTACAAAAGTTGCGTGTAGGGGGGAAACACGTCAAACTTAATGAAACATTTGAGGGTGGTTGGAATCAACTTAGAGAGGAATGGGCTGTCTTTGACAGTTTGCGACATCATCTGGCACATAACTGAGTACATTTACATGGATCCATATTATCGCCCGGTAACCTCTATGGACGCGCCGGCCCTGAACACACGTGTTACTTTCTCCGCGATGCCCGGCGGCAGAGTAACAGCTCGTTAACTCACAGGTTCGTGCAAATGATGAGACGGACAATAGTACTCGATGCATGCCCTTCTTTTACTTCCTTTAGTGATTTCAGCTTCACAGTCCAAAACAGCTCCCGGGTGGAATTACAGGAGTAAACTTAACACAAAACCGGATCAAACTTTCTCCCTTTCACCGCACACACACACACACACAGCGCGCGCTCACATTCAACCGCATGCGTTGTGAACTACACACCCACAATGCCCTGCGCCATGGACTACAACCCCGTAAAAGCCACAACAGGGAATAAAAAAACTGCCACCTGCGTTAAATGCGTTAAATTTTTTAACGACTCAAATATTTAAAATTAATCGGCGTGCGTTAACGCGCTAATTTTGACAGCCCTAATATATATATATATATATATATATATAGGAATAAAATAGATACAGAGTCTGAAAGGGTTAACATTTGTCTCTGGTTTGCATACATTTCCTGGCCAGTATGCCTTTAACATGAATTCTTCTTATTTAGCCTTGCTTACACTTGTTAATTTTAATCTTTGGCCATTCAACTCCCTAACATTAAAGCTCTTATTTTGTCAGTGATAAATGGTGTTCCCGGGAAGTGTGCTACATTGTAGATTAGTTTCCCCCTCACTAGTGTAATTTATGACAATACAGTATGTCAAAGGCCAAAAATTCTTTTGGGCTTCTAATCATGAAAGTAGCACGGGTGACTGATTTGTAAGTAAATCTGTAACTTGGTAAAAAAGGATCAGCACAAAAAGCAAATTGCTTCCAATAAATGGATACGTTATGCAGATCAATTCATGCATTCTACACAAGTGTCCCTGACAATATATAGATTTCACTTTTGGCGCTACCCCTACAAAACAGTTATCAGTTAGTTATTCAGTCAGTCAATTAATAACTTCTTACAGAGAGCATAAATAAAGGGTAATTATATGGGGTGTCAAGGGTTTATATGAGGTTTCATAGGGTGTCAAGGATGTAACAAAAACCACTGGACAAATAAAATCACTTTTAAAACCCTTGGAGGGTGTCCATTTATTTGTCTTTTTTTCATTTGCTGTTTAGGCAGCCAAAATATGAAGCCAATACCTCGCACAGGACCCACAGAAAATTCAAGAGTTCACACTTAGCTGATAATTGATTATAAAGCTTGTTTGTCATGCTGTCCTGGGAGAGAGCCCTGAGCTTATAAGATCCTCGAGCCTGGAGCTTCCTCCCGTTTGCAAGGCGAGAGGGGAGTTTGAGCTCAGGTAGATCTCAAGAACTCCCCTGCTGTAGTAGCTAATGAACAGATAGTGATTGCTCTTAAGAGATCACTACTTACTAGGAGCATGTCTATGGTGCCGATTTGGATTAGTCAATTAACTTAAGTTACATGTTTTTGGATGGTGGGAGGAAAGTGGGGAACACGGGGAAACCCACGTGAGCAAAGGGAGAACATGTAAACTCTGCACAGAAACATCGGCTGGCTTTGTAAGGACTAGACCCAGTGACGTTCTTGCTGTGAGGCAACAGTGTTAACCACTGGGCCACCGTGCCACCCATCTAGGAAATGAGGAGGAGTAGGGGTAGAAGGGGGGATTCTTCAAAACGAAAATGGCATGTCATATGGAACTTAGAGTATTTATATTGGCTTAAGAATCATATGATTGGTGAATTATAAATTGAATAAATCAGGATTGGCTGCAAGCAATCATAAGCAAGTGATCCTTTTAAAATTAGCTTATAAATAAACTTCACATAATAAACAAAAAATTATATCCCTACCCAAACATCCAAATGAAACTGAATACACCTAACAAAATAACAGAAATAAAAATAAAAAAACTACTTCTGTCTCCTTACTGCTACTACTACTACTACTCCATTTTATATCGAAGTTGATATTTAGCCGCACCATGTTGGTGTTTTGCAACATCTAAATATTATTATTTTTTTTTCCGAGGTTGGTCATTAGCCCAATGCTCAACCCCCATACTGGAGTACCAGGTAATATGGACTACATCTGAACTACATGGACTACTACTCCCGTAAATAGCAGTCTTAAATCGGCCACTTTTATTTCCCATCTCCTGCAACACTAGTGTGCAACTTAAGCAAAACTGATACTAAAGTTGTTTTACGTTCGGTTTTTTACAAAGTTAGTTGTGTTAAAAAAAAAAAAAAAAACATGATCGACATCTTTAGATATCATTCATTCATTCATTTTCTTTTTGGCTTAGTCCCTTTATTAATCAGGGGTCGCCACAGCGGAATGATCCGCCAACTTATCCAGCATTTGTTTTACGCAGCAGTTGCCCTTCCAGCCGCAACCCATCTCTGGGAAACATCCATACATTCTCATTCACACACATACACTACGGACAATTTAGCTTACCCAATTCACCTTTACCACATATCTTTGGACTGTGGGGGAAACCGGAGCACCCGGAGGAAACCCACGCAACCTCCAAATGCAAACTGCAAACTGAGAACATGCAAACTCCAAATGCCAACTGACCCAGCCGAGGCTCGAACCAGCGACTTTCTTGCTGTGAGGCTAACGTGCCACTCACTACGCCACCGTGGCACCATCTTTAGATGTTATTATTATTAATGATGTGTATATGTCTGTTCAAACACGCACCCAAAACCCAGTATCCACTTTTGCTATGCTTCAAATCGCATGCACAGAATCCGTTTGGGAAACAGCGTCTGTTTATCACTATGGAGCGCGTCTGACAGTCAGACACCGCTTTATGACTGTTTTGAGGATTGCATAGGCGGAGCGGCGGCACCTGTAATGAAAAGGAAAGGGAATCCCGCCATTTTTATATTTAATTCAAAGCGTTTCATGCCTAAAAAAAACGAGAGCACAGACCTAACTCACATTTAAGAGCAAGTGGCAGCCCCTGGTGGTTCGGCGGTATAGGTTGCGTATACGGAGGATCGGCTCTTTAATGTTTATTGCCACCCTCCAGAGAAAGACTGAAAATACTGGAGAAATACGGAGATGATAGCGGGACAGAACTGTAAAATATGGGAGAATCCCGGGAAAAACGGGAGGGTTGACAGGTTTGAAATCAGTTGATATTAACTCATGTAAACACCTTAATCATATTACTGTCTTATTCAGATTAAGGCAAGTCATTAAATTACTGATGTCCATGTAAATGTAGTCCCAAGCCCCAACCCTAGAAAAAAGCTGCTCCCTGATTTTGATGACAGCCTTTCCATAGGTTAGTAGTAAGATAATGTAATGTTAATTGGATAATGCAAATCTTGCATTCATGCTAACAAACGAATGATCAAAAGAAATATATTAATGCAATTCAATTGAACTATATAAAATATGAACTGATGTATGCTTTAAAGCAATTATATTGTTCAATTAAAATGATTAAAGAAATTTTTGTCAATTTTTCTAGAGTCATCCACCATAATTTTGTGGCTCAAAAGTATCGGTATCATTTTAAAAGTATCGATTTAGCACCGTTATAACCCCAAACGATACCCAACCCTTCTCACCACTTTAGCATTTATTTATTTATTTGAGCATAATTTGTTCATCACATGCCATTCAATACACCATATTCTTACAATAAAACTAATAATGAAATACTATTCTGGTATTTGCGCAAGCTGGCATGCTTCAAAAATCAATTCGGAAATGAGACTCAAGCATGTCCTTGGCCTAAAAAAATGAACCCCGTCTTTAAATATTGATGCTCACGACAACATATGCAGATTTTCCTCCTCGAGACAATAATTGCATTATTACTCCGAGTGCTTTATTACTTTCATTAAGCTCATTTCCCTTGCGATGTATAAAGGAATAATTGGCATTTTGAACACATCCGCTGTTGATTAGTGTATTTCATACACTTATTAAAGATAATATTCAGAGCCGCAGCTAGGAAAGGTAAACGAGTAGAGGAAAACGACTGTTTACCAGACAGCTTAAACAATTCAGCCCAAGTGAAACTGAAACGCTGGGTTACGTTGGAGCTACTGCGGGTCGCTGTCTTGACAGAATGTTTGAGCTATACAGAGTTGAAGAGCAGTGCATAATGAGTACTCCTGGCTCTGAGCGATGTCACGTCATCTGGGGCAGGTTTTCCGTCAGCGCGGAGATAAAATGCAGAGTTGTTTGGGCCTGTGGATATGAGACATTTGGTTCTCCATTGTTTTACCCGCTGCCTGCCATAATTCCGCAGCACAGTGGAACAATACAGAGGATTAGGGAATGTGGGTCGTCTCCATCAGTTAGGCTGCACTGCGGAGCCCTCAGTGAGCGAGAGAAAGAGACAGCTCCAGAGACAAAGAGAGTGGGAAAGCAGTATAGACAGTAAAATCTGCAGTTAGATATCCAAAACAAAGCCCCCACTAAAACAGGATACAAAGGTTGCGTTATATAACTCAGATCAGTGTGCGCATTGTTTCTGAGCTCAGGGAGTGGGCTGCCATAAAAATACATCACACGCGCACACACATTATGCATTTTGGGAAGATGCATATGTAGAGAATTATTCAGGAATAACTCGGCAGTGAACCACTGCAGGTTGTTTAAGTTCAGCGTGGAAGTTCATTTCTTTTAATACACAAGAAAAAAATACAATACATGAGTTCATGTCTTACTTCTAATACAGGTTATGGGGCATGCAATATATGTAGGGGAGACTGTGAACTCTGTCTACCTATCTGTCTAATCTTGTGACAAAAAAAAACTTGTTATAAAAGAGCCATATAATAAAAATCTGGATATATACCTAGGCATTGCTGTATAATAAGAGTTCATGGAAATGGCCATACCAAGAGCCTCAAACACCACTGTCTCCTTGTTCTCTTGTAATCCTGTGAGTGTGAAACCCTGTTGAAAAACAGGCTAATCAGAACAACACTGTTATGTCACACACTGGAATATTAAGTAGCATACCATCAACATTTGATTGTACTGTCAGCAGACATCAGCTGTTCTGCAGGCAGAACAGACTGTTACCTTATATTTACATTGATCTAAGCTTATGTTAAATTTAGGCCTAATCCTAATTCTACCCCTTAGCCCTTCCCCTTACTCCAACCTTTTATTTAGCTTGAAGGCGTAGGGCTAAAGGGAAGGGCTAGATACCCCTTCAAACGGAGATTTTGCAACTGGAATAACTACAGCAGTCGGCATCGTCGATCTCATATGAAGCAAGACATTGGGATGACATTTGATGACGTATGCAGGTGTGGTAGTGCTGTCCCATTTCTTAAGGGTACATTTTTAAGCCCTTCCCTTTCACACTCTGTTTCAAAGGCCAAGAGGAAGAGGTACAAAAATAGAATTGGGATTGGGCCTTACTTTGCATGTAGTACTCTTATTTTGAAAACAGGAGACACAGGGAAACTAATAAAACCAGCCTCACCATGGTTGCATCTGAAATCACATACATTCAATTCAATTCATCTTTATTTGTATAGCGCTTTTACAATGTAGATTGTGTCAAAGCAGCTTCACATAGAAGGTTATAGTAAATTGAAAGTGTCAGTCCAGTTATTAGTGTTGGAGTTTAGTTCAGTTCAGTTCAGTGTTGTTTAATATTCACTACTTAGAGTCCAAACACTGAAGAGTAATCCATCGGTGCGCAGCTCTAGCTGCAGTCTAGGCGCTGGAGGCTGCAGAACTCGAGGCTCGTCTGTCCTTGGAGGGTCACAGGAATCAGGCTCATGCTTGCTACTCCGCCAAGCAGCTGTTCAGGATACAGCGAGGTCCAGGATTATGGAACCTTCGAATCGTCTCGTCACGGGTCTTGGATCGCATCCGTGGCGCTGCATAGTCTCTGGGGGCCTCAGGATGAGTATCCCCAGGTGGAAATAGAGAACAAAGAGAATAATTAGCGTAGCTGCTGTTCATAGTGTATATTAACGAGATGCGTGAAGCACATTCATGCATCATACCGCTATGTAATGTATTGAGTGTATGCTTTACTAAAAAGATAGGTCTTTAATCTAGTTTTGAACTGCAAGAGTGTGTCTGAGCCTCGGACATTATCAGGAAGGCTATTCAAGAGTTTAGGAGCATTAAATGAGAAGGCTCGACCCCCTTTACTTGACTTTGCTATTCTGGGTATTACCAGAAGCCCTGAGTTTTGAGATCTTAAAGAGTGAGTTGGATTGTAGCGAGACATAATTCAATTCAATTCATCTTTATTTGTATAGCGCTTTTACAATGTAGATTGTGTCAAAGCAGCTTCACATGCATTATAAAAAATTGAAACAGTGTCAGTCCAGTTTTCAGTGTTGAAGTTCAGTTTAGTTCATTTCAGCGTGGTTTAATAGTCACTGCTGAGAGTCCAAACACTGAATAGTAATCCATCGATGCGCAGCCCTACAGGTCCCGAACCATGCAAGCCAGAGGCGACAGCGGCGAGGAAAAAACTTCACCAATTGGCGAAAGTGAAGAATTAAAAAAAACCTCGAGAGAAACCAGGCTCAGTTGGGCACGACCATTTCTCCTATGGCCAGACGTCTTGTGCAGAGCTGCAGTCTATGGCACCGGGGTTGGAGAAAGCTGGACATCCATCATGGAGAGACCACAGGCGGGTCACCGGCTGGTCAACAGGCTGGCCCTTTGGGAACAATGCGAGGACTCGTCTGTCACAGGGATCGTCTTACAGGAAACTGTCTCATGCTCTCCATTCCTCCATAACCACCACAGCAGCTGCTCAGGATACGGCATGGTCCAGGATTATGGAAACCTCGGGAATAATAAAAAACAGACTAACATGAGTGCAGATGCCATTCAAATTATAATGCGTTTTGGGAAGTGTTCCCGGCTCCGGTTGCCCTAAATAATGCAGACTAACAATCCTTTAGAGGATTTGGATTCCAAAGCATTTGTGTTTTATGTGTATGCTAATGCAGAGAGATGTGTCTTTAATCTAGTTTTAAACTGACAGAGTGTGTCTGCTTCCCGAACTGTGCTAGGAAGGCTGTTCCAGAGTTTAGGTGCCAGATAAGAGAAAGATCTACCACCTACAGTTGATTTTGATATTTTGGGAATAATTAATTGTCCAGAATTAATTGAGCGTAGCGGACGTGATGGGCTATAATAAATCAGGAGCTCCTGCAAATACTGGGGAGCCAAGCCGTTCAGGGCTTTGTAGGTAGTCAGTAAGATTTTAAAATTTATACGATATTTAATAGGGAGCCAATGCAATGCTGAAAGAACTGGAGTAATATGATCATATTTCTTTGTTCTAGAAAGCACTCTAGCAGCTGCATTTTGAACTAGCTGAAGTTTGTTTATCAGGCCAACAGGGCAGCCGCCTAGTAATGCATTACAGTAATCCAATCGAGACGTCATGAAAGCATGAATGAGCTTTTCCGCATCAGACATTGATAGCATGTGTCGAAGTTTGGCAATATTTTTAAGATGGTTAGTTACATAAACAGGAGCTAGATTATTTAAAGCTTTATAGGTAAGAAGCAATATTTTAAACTCAATACGAAACTTAACAGGCAGCCAGTGTAAAGAGGATAAAATTGGGGTGATATGATCATATTTTTTTAGGCCTGGTAGAAACTCTGGCGGTTGCATTTTGTACTAGCTGAAGTTTGTTAACAGAGGAGGCTAGGCAACCAGCGAACAGAGCAATACAGTAATCCAACCTAGAAGTCATAAAAGCATGAACTTGCATAAAAGCATACTTCCCTACTATGTTGTATGTTAACTATAGTATGTGGGCCGAGTTTTATTCCCTGCAATGAAAAGACACGGAGACAGGAGTTAAGCCCGGTTTATACTTCTGATTCAAGCACACACGTATGGTCCGGCGCAGCCTTCACACGGTCACATGCCCCTCACCATGGCTGAGCGCACCTCTCAAAAAATGTAACTGCACGTTGTGAAGGCACATAGCTCAAGCTCTGTGATTGGTCGACTTGGTAGCGGTGTTGAGTATTGCCAGGGCCGAGAGCTTCAGGAGAGAGCAGCAAGCCCAGTGGAGTGAGTGTTTACAAGTGTCGAATTCCATGGAGGAGCTCCGTAAAGAAACGTCTTGTGTTTACCTTATGATTAAAGTTGTTGAACATCCACCGGTTCCTGCCTCTGAATGAGCGAGTTTGAAAGAAAATCAACACTGAGGAACATAAAAAACCTGCTGCCAGCTTGCTTGCAGAGCAACACAAACAGTAAATCCAGTAGTGTAATCTGTAATAAAGAAAAAAAGTTCAGGGGAGGCAGCAAAGACACCAAAGCACGATTTAAACAGTTCAAAAGGCCAAAACACTGGATGGAAATTCACATGGAAAAATGATATGTAATTTAGCAACAGCTAAACAAGACTCAGCAATGTATGTGTGAATGTGTGGTGTTTGACTAGTCCATGTAAAGCTTCAGCTGTGTGTGTGTGTGTGTCTGGATTATTGTCAGCTGTGGCAGGGCTTGATAGCTGCAATGACCTATGGGAGTTGTAGTTCGGCAGTATACAGGAAGCAAACACAAGTGTGTCCAAATTCATGATATTCCAAAAACAGGTGAGAAGAACTCGGATGAAATACTACTTTTGGCATGATTCTGCAGTGCACAACCAACGGGTGCTATGCTATCCCATAAGGCTACATGGGAGAATTTATAATAGGAAGTGAAGCTGATGCGAGTAGGTCACCTGAGATGGTATTCAACAGATGTAGTACATTTGAATTCCGTTCATACTATATAGAACATACTATTCTAATGGTTGTGTAGTAAATTCAATTTAAAATGTAGTACCTACTCGACAGCCAGCACTGCCGTTTTTCCTGGGAGTCTCCTGTATTTCAGACCCATCTCCTGCCACCCTCCAACTTTGTTATTTCTCCCCGAAAACTCCTTTAATTTTACCCTGCCCAGTCCCAGGCTTTTTGGTACAGTCTGTAACACCCCTGGGTCATCAACATTGGTACAATATCCAATCGCAGCAGCTGCCCAAAACGTGATCCAAAGTACAGTTACTAACACCACAGTACAGTTACTAAACCAGTTTCCAACTGTGTTATTCAGGCCCCGTTTACACTAGTGCATTTTAGTTTAAAAACGGCGTTTTAGCATGAAAACGATCTGCGTTCACACTAGCGGATCTTAACAAATCTCCCTCAACCAGAAATGTATATCACGTGACCATTCGCGCACCATTCGCGCACTCTGGGCATGCGCGTTCAAGTATAAACAGGAAGCACGTGTCTCGCTCGGCATTTGGTTATTGTTAGTCAACAAACGCTGGTTGAACGATGAACGAGATGGCAAAGAAAGCAAGAGAGGTCTTTTTGAGGACAGACAATAAGGTTGAGTTGTTACTTAAAGTAACAAATGAATATAAAACATCCATGGCTATCGAAAATACAGTGTTTACAGTGAAGACTGGTCTGCTGTCTGCCGGTGACGTTATAGCCACGTGCGCTTGACGAATAAGGAAAGGATACGCAATGACCCAAATCCCCAATCACGTAGCGGATCTCAGCAGCCACGCCTCTGTTTTCAAAGATATCCGTTTCCCTCCATCCACACTGAGACGCAGCAGCAGCGTTTTAGAATGAAAATGCCCTCTCCAGCGTTTCTAAAACGCTCCGTTTTCGCACCTCGAAAACTCCGGCGTAGTGTGGATGGATGGCGTAACCGTAGCAAAACTTATGCGTTTTAAAACGAAAAGCACTAGTGTAAACGGGGCCTCAGACAAACACATACCACCACCCCCTCCTCCAATCAAACCAAACACCACCCCAGGTCTCCTGGAATTTCAGAGACAAATGTTGGCAGGTTTGGTACTAGACGATTTTGGATGCAGCCCATGTATTTACAGAATGCTTTCTAGCCATAGCTAAGCAAAAAGGGCAGACCACCAACCATTTGTTTACAGCTCATTAGAACACAAAATGCAGGATATGCATTTCATAAATTTTTTCAGTGCCACCCTAGATATAAGGTATGCCACGATATATGAGGTATGTTAAATAGTATCTTTGTTAATCTAATAGGTATATTGTGAAATGTGCTGCATATGTTTGTAATGAGGCAACCAACACATGTAGACTTGTAAATATTAATGTGTTTAATGCAAGTTTATGCATGGTGTCATATCACTCAGCTCTTAATGTGATTTTTCTGCAGTGAAAGAACAGCAGCGCACTTTATAAAATGTCATCTGCTTATGCAGAGGTTGACATTAATTCCTGGCTGTGTTTTTATATATGTTATAGCTTCAAAATACAACTCTAAATACATCTCTCTTATTCGGATTTGTCCATAGATTGTAAAAGATATGGATGTAGTATCCGTGACGTCACCAATAGATTTCTGAAGAGCGCAAATGAAGCTACAAGTAGGCGTGGCCAACTGTTGCCATTTTGTTTGCACCGACCTGGGGTAACCAAACAAGGACAAAAGGCGCAGCGTCAGTGGAGCTACACTTGGGCTTTTCTTTGGGAGAAACGCTTAATACTTCATTTCCTGCGACTTGTTTGTGTTCTGACCTCATGTGCTTGGTTGTGTACTATATTAGTAAAGGGTTTAGCCAATGCCACTGAGCATTGTTTCTATGATGTTTTTTCTACAGAAGGAAAACGTGAATTACTTCCAAATACTTCAAATATAGTCTGTGTTAGTAAATGCAAGGCTACGTATTTATGAAATCCAGCCATAATACTGTATGACAATGTTTCAGATGACTTTTATAGCCTACAGCTAATTAATCTGTTACATGCTGGGGTGCATTACAGGTCTAAAGAAAATTATATATGACAAATTATCTTGAGTAAAACATACATTTATAGAGATGGTATACTGTATAAGTATATAAGAATTTCACTCACCTGGGAGACAATTTGAATGGTTTGTGAGCACAATTAAGTGCACACAGCATGCTATATTATCTGATAATTGTAGGAAATAATTCCAAAAGGCAACTGTACTGTGTAAAGCTACACAAAACAAAACAAAAATATGATGTGTATGCCAAGCTCAGCAGCTAATTAGCCGGAATCAGCTGAGGTGACGTGACGGTGACCAGCGAGACCTAGCTGTCACTAAAGCGGCCACCCCCTTAATTATGCAGACTTAATGTAACTTAATATAAACAAAAACAGATGCGTTATTAAAAAATTCACCCCCTCACAGTTGCCATGAAGGGTAATATTAGCTATATACACCAAAACCATCTTTTGTACCAGGCTGTAAACATGTTTATATGTTATTTAGCATTGCAGTAAACACCTGGAGTCCCTGGAGTCAGCCCCCAAAGGTGAGTCAATGAATTGCAGTTTCAGTTACTTCTGTGTTGGCGTCACGAGGGAGAGCGGACAGTTGCCGCTTGATTTTGTTGAGTATAATTATAATGTAGTCTATAATTCATCCACATCACAAGAAAAAGTACGAGAAAAAGCTGTTTTTGCAGCTAATATAATACTTATTACCACACAACACTACAGAATACACTTTCATTTATTTGTTTATTTTTTAATTATTAGTTTGATTGTCAGTACAGTTGCAACACTGTTATATTTAAATGCTATTACTACTAATACTAATATTATTGACAGCAAAATTTATCTAGATATATCTGAAAGTACCATTGGTGCGGCAGGTCAAAGATCTACTTTCTCAGTTGGTCCTTTTTAACCTGAGAAATTCCTCTTTTAACTTTTCACTTTTTTTTTTCTTAGCTCTTCTGCTTATTCACTTTGAGGAGAAGTTGCATCAGGGTGCATTTTATGTTATGGTACGCTATGTGGTGAAACTTCTGTTGCTGTATCTGTAGGATTTCTGACTGAAAGCTCTCTGTGAAGTCGTGTTCTGAATACAGTATGCGCTGGTCACCTCAGCCAGGCCTGTATTGGAACAATTTCCAAAAGATAAACAGACAACGGCTTTATCAGAGAGCAGACAGACCCTCTGCGAGTTCTAGTGTGCCACATGTTCCCAACTCTCAGCACAGATTCCAGAACAGAAGGTGAACATTTGCTAATTATTCTGCAGTGATGAAACACATGGATAAATTAAACTTGACTAAGCAAGACCCGACACCGTTGTCTCTTCAGCTTGGTCTCTTTGTTTTTATCCAAGTGTTTGTACATAACATTTACAATTATGTAGTCTTCATTTATTACAAGCGGAATTATTCGAAATGCAAACATACTTGACAGCATCTAACATGCAAGTAGTATTCTGTATAGAAATACAATAAAATTGACCTTTATTGTTTTTACTAAAAGTCTTTATGTCATGCCAATCCACTATCAAGATGTAAAGCAAGGATAGTCACACATTCACAGAGGACTCAGCTGTGTTCTGTTTTCAGGTCAAGCAGTCTCTGGTGGCTTAGCCTTAGGTGGCTTTCCTGCCACTTCTAATCAATGCAAACTTGCTTTCCTTTTGAGAACATCAGAAATCTGTACCACTGAGGATACTATATGTCTGCTGTCAATAATCTGACAACATTTGGTCTGAGGTAAAAAGGGACTGTCGACAGTAAGCTTTTTTAACGCTTTCAGTGTAACTAGTGTCTTTTCAGTGTGGCATCTGTAATACGTGCTGACACTCTCAGCATGCTGATGCTATTTTCTATGTAGAGTAAGTGGACTGTGTTTAATTTTGTATAACACATAGCTGTCACAAGCTGAAACTGTAATGGATTGAGTATGGCACTGGAAACCTTCCTTTGAGAGTTGGGTTTATAGTCATATGTTAGCTCGCTTCGTTCTCTAGCTGCAGCTTTTTCAAAACGTTAGTGCTGCAGGGTGCTGACTTGGCTCGAAACCATGTATTGCCCACTGAGGTAAACTAAAATCAAATGTCTTATTTGTGGAATGAGCTTTACAGCAGTGTGTTTCAAATGGTTTTGCTTCGTGTGGTGACCACACACCGTGCGTACCCTTTTTACTCTGCGAAAAAAAAAATGTGAACGTAAATACAATGAAATGCATGAATAATACAATTATATACACAGGCTCAACAAGATTCAAAATGATTAACTTGGCTAAGGAGAACATTTCGACCTCAGACTTTACATAATGACATATTGCAATTCATATAAAGAAAACATTAAAAAACAAAGAACACAACAACAGTATTATGTTCTTTAAAGAGAAGGTCTGTGACCTTGCTGGACACACATCAATTAATTTATAGCACAACAAGCATAAAATCAAAGCTCGATCATCTTCAAGCACAAAATGCAAAAACAACTTAAACAGTGTTCGAATCTATAACTGATGCAGATAAGGATGTGTCATACAAAGCCAAAAAATAATCATTAAGACTATTAAATGCTAATAATTCTGCATCTATGCCTCTTTGCAACTCTCACATGATTACCCGCTGAACCTAAGCAGGGCTGTGGCTGGTCAATACCTGGATGGGAGACCACATGGGAAAGCTAGGTTTCTGCTGTTAGTGAGGCCAGCAGGGGCTGCTCTGTTTGGACACCCAGTATATTGATGGGGACTCTATACTGCTCAGTGAGCGCTGTCTTTTGGATGAGACGTTAAACCGAGGTTCTAACTCTCTGTGGTTGTTAAAAATCCCAGGATGTCATTAAAAAAAGTAGGGATTTAACCCTGGAATTCTTGCCCACTGGCCTCTGTCTATCATGGCCTGCTAACCATCCTCATATCATAATGGGCTTCATCACTCTGTCTCCTCTCCACCAATCAGTTAGTGTGTGGTGTGCGGCCTGGTGCAGTATGGCTGTTGTCGCATCATCCAAGTGGATGTGTAAAAAATATGTAAAGTACTTTGAGTGTCCAGAAAAGCGCTATATAAATGTAAGAAATTCATTACTACTTTTATTCACAGGTAAGTCCTCATTGTCAATCAAGGATTTGAGGGTGATTTTTGATAGCAACCTTTCATTTGAAGGCTGCATTTCAAGCATCTGTAATACTACATTTTTTCATCTGAAAAATGTTGCGGAACCACAGCATATGCTACCAATAACTAATGTAGAAAAGACTATTCATGCCAACCCTGTTCCTGGATATCTACCTTCCTGGAGAGTTCAGCTGCAACCTTGATCAAATGCACCTGTCTACTAAATTGGTTTGGATGTGTTTAATCAAGGTTGGAGCTAAACTCTGCAGCAAGTAACAAGGTTGAGCACCCGCTTTACTATTGTAATGCATTAGTTGTTGGTTGCCTTGTATGTCTAATTACCAATTTCAGCTGTTCACAAATGTAGCTGTTAGAGTGCTTTCTAGAAATAACAAACATGATCATATTAGTCAGGTTCTGTCAGCATTACTTTGGCTCCCTATTAAACATATGAAATCATATGAATTTTATCCGCCATGCTCCATTTATTCAGGGCAATTGATTATTCCTAGAATTCTAAAATCGACTGTAGGCAGTAGATCCTTCCCATATATGGCACTTAAACTCTGAAACAGCCTTTCGAGCACAGTTTGGGAGGCAGACACACTCAGTTAGTTTAAATCTACACATCTCTTTGCCCTAGCATGCTCATAAAACCAAACGCATAACTTTGAAATCCAATAGTATTGTTAGGCTGCATTAATTGGGGCAACCAGAACTGGAAGACTTCCCCAAAAGATACTCTAATTTGAAAGGCATCTACACTCATGTTAGTCTGTTTCTCCTTATCTCACATAATTGTCAATTCAGCCAGTATCCAGAGCAGATGGTTGTGATAGTCATTGATGATTATAGAGTGTAAGACTGATCCCTTAAAAACCCAGTGACAGGTGACTGAATCGACCCTGCATTGATTCTGTCAGCTAGTCTTTGTCTGTAGTAGGAGTGGGCCAATTGCTGATAGATTCCATATTCCTCTTCTCTATGGGGATGATGCTGGGACTAATGATATAAAATGGCATTCCTTCGACTTGTGTAACTGGTGTAACTGCCTAAAATAATTGATTGAAACACTTCCTTCCACTTTTAATGTTCCGACATGGGCATATCAGATCACACAACACATTGGTGGTCTCTTACATTAACAACCAGGGAGATCCATGGTTGTACAACCATTGTACAACCTGACCCACCATATCCTCCTATGGGCTGAAGGTAAGCTGCTCTCTCTGAGAGCAGTCTACATCCAATGTTACCTCAATCAGGGAGCAGACTTTCCATTGAAGCAGCAGCTAAGGCCCGTGGAACGGTGACTCAATCCGGAGGTGGTGGAATTAATTTGGAGTAAGTTCAATGACCCATGTCTGTACTGGTTATCCCTTACTCATCCAACCCCACTTTGACTTATAATAATAATTCTGCACACATCATGTTCTTCAGACACTGCCAAATGCTAAAGCTTTCTCAATGCAACCACAACAATGATGCAACATTGAATACAGTGTAGTCAACTTTTCCTGACTGACCAGAGTTAGAATTTGACTTTGGCTGACTCAATAACATGTTTCTACCTAGGGTTTTTAAGTCTCCTACAATAATTTTTAGATTTGCATGTTTTACTATGCATATCCTTTCTTCATCTGACACAGTAAGTGGCTTAAAGATGACATATACAATTGATTCAACAGGTTAAATTGTTTCCTGATATCTACGTGGAATGTATGTGGCTTAGGTAAGTTCAACAATTGTCCAGAAACAATTTATATGCTCCAATAAATTTAAGGGTGCTCCAATCGGTCAGTCACCAATGATATGCACTAGCCAATAATCAGTTTGCCAAGTTTGACCAGCAGTCTCCATTAAGGCTGATCTATTAAGGCTGATAAGATAATGCAGAACTTGCCAGGCAACTTTTTGTGATGTGAATGAAAAAGATAATTCATTAGTAAACTGAAATGCTTGTGCTAAGCAATACAAGGCGGGATGCATCCAAAACATTTAAACACCGCCAACTTAATGAAACATTCAAAGGGATGTTATGTACAACAACAAAAGCAATTTTTGACTGGTTCTGGCAAGTCATGACCTACATGAATTCACGTTACACTGTGCCTGGGCGTAAATATTTCACTGATGAGTGGCAGCCACAGTTATACCAAAAGGGCACATGTCGAATGACTTTTGAAGGACAACATAACATCAATTAGCTTCACGAGTGACATTTGGAGTGTAAGTGTATGTTCCATGTGCACTCTGTGTCATGTCCTCAGTTTGATCATCTGGGCTACTTGTTGCTGTGGTGTTTGAAATGTCTTTGTGTCTTTCCGTAGCACGTTTTGTTTTGATCGCTTGCCACACGCCTTCTGTTTACTTTCCACATCCCCGCTCATCCTCCCGTTTATGTTCTATTACTCTGTTAAAGCTAGCGGAGATGAATGGAAAATATGATTTCACTACTTGCCCCGTTTGAAGAGCTCACTAACAATCAATCATGCAACAATCTGCAATTGCTTCTGGTGTCATTCAATCTATTAAAGTGTTAACACATAAACTGACCATGATGAAAAGTTTGTTAATTACGTTGTTGCAATCGTTCTAGAAAAGTTTGTGCTAATTGATTCTCGGCATCTCTATTAGCATCACTACAATCTTTGATTTGAGATGTGAAAACCAAAGTAAGAAAACTGTATTGTTATCAGGTCAAATTAACTAGAAGGGAAATCATTTTTGTGTTTATTTCATCCTGTTGTGGGTCTCTGACACTTTGTTTTATTCCAATAGGTGGCATTGACAAGAATTGAGAATTGTATGACGTCATCAGGGATTCCAGATAAATAACGAATCTGAAACCCCAAACAAAGTAACACATCCTGGCTTTGTGTATGCTATGAATGCCAAGTTGTTGGATGAAGATCAGGAACATGGTGGCAGTGAGATCAGCAGCTCAGTATCACTGCAGTTGAACCTCTACCTCAAAGAGCTAGTTAATCCCACAAAGTGGACGGGCAATTGTTTTGTTTTTTTTCGGGTGGGGGGAAGCAATAAAACCCGCTTTCGTGCGCAAACAGCATGAGCATATCCATGCACAATGTACAACATATGAGTCAGTAAATTGATTGCCTATCCTCTGATGACTTGGCTGATTGTGCAGAATGTGACTTAAAGTACATGCAAATGTTGAGGGCATGCTAATGAATAGCCCTATGATCAATGTAAAAGTCTGTGTTGTGTTCTGATAGGCCTGTTTTTATGTAATTTACGTAAGAACAAGAAAACAATGTCTGAGGCTCATGGTATGACCATTTCCGTGTACTGAACTCTTATTTTTCACTATGCCTAGGTGTACCCACAATTTCTTTACAGGGCTTTTAAAATATAGGACACATATCTTTGGTGCATGTCTTTGGGCTGTGGGGGGAAGCCAGAGCACCCGTAGGAAACCCACACCAACACAGGTAGAACATGCAAACTCCACACAGAAATGCCATCTGGCCCAGCCAGGACTTGAACCAACAACTTTCATGCTGAGGCGACAGTGCTAACCACTGTGCTACCGTGCCACCTCTACAAATGTATATATTTTGTTTTACAGTTTGCAGCCCTTTATATTCTTCTATATATTTAACTGATTTGTTAACTCAGGAAACTTACTTGTATGTTACACAGACTCATCCTTCAGTACGTCTGGATGAACAACAGTAAGACCTCTTGTACATTTCTCATGGCTTTAAATATTGATCTGCAAGCACACACTTTATGGTTCGTCAATGTGAGTTAACACACTGTGAACTGAATATGCACATCTTTGTTTGTTGTCTTATTTTGGTTCCACGCCATTATTTGGCCCATCCATTTAAATAACCCTTCATGCATTGTGACAACAGAAATAGTGTACGTTTTGAAAATGCATTAACCTCAGGAATGGAGGGCTTTGGAACGGAAGACACATAGAGATGATTTTGACACCAAGCCCTGCGGTGAGGTTTGTTGTGATTGGATGGTACACCTTCTTCAGATGGGTAACATGTTCTTTGTTATTCCGCCTTTGGAAAAAAAAATATTAGTGTCACTCTTTTCGATGTTCACCACGAGCTGAAGTTATGGAAATGTTTTTCTAATTTCCGGCTTAAGTGATGTTAATATTTGCCCATGTCGGCAGGTTAATAACTGCATCAGCCACTTTTGCAGCACACGGGCCTCTTCACTGATACACTCGGCACACTCATTACCCCCTGTTTCACGCTTGAATGCTCTGTTTTTAAATCAAAGACAGTGTTCAGTTCTTTGGACAGTGCAGTGGCATTCCAAGACTCTGTCCTTCAGGCCGGCATATAAGACAAAATATTGCAACAACATTTGGACCCCCGAGGGGCATTATTATTTGAAGCACCTGCTTTATTGACCTTAAAAAGCTAGATGACAAATAACTTTACAGTGGATGGAGTGCACTCCAACTTATTTATTTCTTAAAAACCATTTCATATCAAATCATATTTTTCTTTTCTTTTTTAGGCAAGCAATAGAAACCAATAGAAAATGGTCAAACAGATTATGCAGTGTTGGGCAAGCAAATTGTAGATTGCTAAGCTATAAGCTACATTGAAGTTAAAGGGATAGTTCACAATAAAAAGAAAACACATCAAAGAAAACGTATTAAATTATGTTCGAAACCTGTAACCAGGGCTGTATTAACATGAGGGCTAGGTAGGGCTGAATCCCCAGGGCCCACGGAAGAAGGGGCCCCTCAAATGGTTGAAGAAATAATTTGAGCTATGACAAGGGGAAATGCTTCATTGCATTATACTTTCTCTCGGCGATAATGTGAAGTATTCCTTTCAGTTCGCTGCTGTTCAAAAACAGAGACGCCGGTGCTGACTTGGGGCTTGGAGTAGCTGTAGCCCAATCAGAATATTGAATAGCCCAGTTTTAGTCACCCATAAGGGTGATCAGATATCCAATTTTTCCCAGGACAGTCCCTTATTTTGGCATTACCGCAAGAACCAACCAGTCAAAGGTAGGCTATACCAAGCTAGTTGTAGAATTAAAAATAAATAAATAAATTCAAACATTTATTTATAATGACATAAGTCTTCATCATTGATTAACTCGGACATGTAGTAACAGAAGCTGGGATAGGTGGAATCATGCTGAATGGACTCAAGCGGCCACACAGCTGTTACAGCTGGACTCACAAAACCAGCGCACGCTCACAAAATCCTTACATCACACAATATAACCAAGACAGTGCACAAACAAATCAAATAGCCTACACAAGCAGTTATCAAAATGTCTTTTGTTGCGGAGTAACTTAAGTAAATACACTTATTGTTATGCTTAACAGAGTCTGACTGAACTAGTAAGAAAGCAAACTTTTTTTTTTTTTAATTAATGTTTACTTTGCCCCTTTTATGAAAACAACAGAAATAATATAGAACAATCAAATATTGGCACTGGATTTCATATGATCATATCACCCCAATTTTATCCTCGTTACACTGGCTGCCTGTTAAGTTTCGTATTGAGTTTAAAATATTACTTCTTACATATAAAGCATTAAATAATCTAGCTCCTGTTTATCTAACCAACCTTCTGTCTCGCTACAATCCAACCCGCTCTTTAAGATCTCAAAACTCAGGGCTTCTAGTAGTACCCAGAATAGCAAAGTCAAGTAAAGGGGGTCGAGCCTTCTCATTTATGGCTCCTAAACTCTGGAATAGCCTTACTGATAATGTCCGAGGCTCAGACACACTCTTGCAGTTCAAAACTAGATTAAAGACCTATCTTTTTAGTAAAGCATACACTCAATACATCACTTAGCGGTATGATGCATGAATGTGCTTCACGCATCTCGTTTATATACACTATGAACAGCAGCTACGCTAATTGTTCTCTTTGTTCTCTATTTCCATCTGGGGATCCTCATCCTGAGGCCCCAAGAGACTATGCAGCGCCACGGATGCGATCCGAGACCCGTGACGAGACGATTCCAAGGCTCCATGATCCTGGACCTCGCTGTATCCTGAACAGCTGCTTGGCGGAGTAGCAAGCAAGAGACGGATTCATGTGACAGTCCAAGGACAGACGAGCCTCGAGTTCTCCAACCTCTGGCGCCTAGACTGCAGCTAGAGCTGCGCACCGATGGATTACTCTTCAGTGTTTGGACTCTAAGTAATGAATGTTCAAAAACACTGAACTGAACTGAACTGAAACATTAATAACTAAACTGACATTTTCAGTTCACTATAACCTTCTATGTGAAGCTGCTTTGACACAATCTACATTGTAAAAGCGCTATACAAATAAAGGTGAATTGAATTGAATTGAATTTCATCAGACAATATATCTAAAAATAAATAAAATAAAAAAAGGATACTAGCCTTCTGTAGCTCAGAAGACCACAATATTTTGGATATAAGAAGCATGGGTTTTAAAGATATCCTATCATTAGGGATATATGGTCAGCTAAAGTTCTAAAGAAACTCTTTAAAGGTAAAACCTTATCTAAAGGGGTGATCCAGAATGTATTTTTAGAGCTTGATTGTGTTTATGGGTTGCAAAGCAATGCGTGCTCATGCTTCATTTGTGAAAAATCACGTTATGTTTTCATATATCTTACTTTGATTATATACAGCTACTCAGCTAACATGAAAATGACTGTCATATTTTCTTTTCTTTTTTCGAAAGGGGCTTTCAAGAGGCTCTGATTGGTCAGCTAACATAATGTGCTGAGATTCTTGGATCAGCTCCATGGTACCAGGAAGCGGCCTGCTATAACTTTTGTATAACATGTCCGGCCATGCCCCTTCGCTGTGCGGGGTGTGTGCTTGTAACCTGAAGGGTTTATGACATCATTAACCTGGATGTATTTGTTTGTAGTCCCCAAACTTCATTCGCTGTAGGCTTTGCTAAGCTAACTCTGTAAGAGCCAATGTTTCCCTTTGCATTGAAGTTTAAGCGTCTTACATTCAAAGATGTTGTATATGTTCACACAGCTACATTACATATCAACTAAAGTTTAAAATATGATATCGTAGCGGACCACCCCTTTAAAGTATTTATTATAAAACACTAATTTAGGAAGTATCGAAAATGTTATTATTTATTTATTTATTCTATTTTTTTGCTGATTTTTGCAGATTGTTTGAACTTTAAAAATCATTTTATGTCATTACTTAATTTTGTATAGCCTACAGGCCTATTATAATAAAATAGAAAATATTTATATAAGAATTAAATATTAATCAAATGGTGGAACATTAGATAATAATATTAAATATTATAATTATAATAATATATATTATTTTAGTTTTTATTATTTATACATTTTGTGAGGTAAAAATAAATAAAAATGGCAATCAATGAGAGATCAGTGGTTACAGGTTTCCAACATTCTTCAAAATATCTTCTGAAATATTTTTTTTAGAATAAAAAGGTCAAGGATGAGAAATTGATGATAGATCAAAAAGTGTTCCTTTAAGTATACCTTAAGTTATAGGCTACTAGAGTCAGCATGGAAAAAAAAAAAAAAAAAAAACTAGTATATTGTTCAGGATTTTTCAATCTCTGCTCCTTGTTTTCATCTAGTTGCACAAAGAAACAAATCCAGAGAAAGCAGATCCAGTGATTATACAGTATTTTACATTACTATCTTTGCATAAGTTACCTCAGAGAATGTGTTGTATTCTGTAATGTGCTGAGTGTTTAGCTTTAAGGTGCCTTATCAAAATGTGTGTACTGAACAAAGCTCAGCTGCTGTTGGATTGTTTTCGAATTTCCACAGCTTAGCCACACATTCCTGTCACAGCTTGCTCTGTTGCAACACTGGCATGACAGGTGATGTAGAATAAAGAATCAGGCTTCACAGCTGATACCCTTTATTGAAAAATGCCTTATTCAGCCCTGATACCTGTGTTTGAGCTTGGTCCGGGACATCATTACATTCATTCATTCATTTTCTTTTCGGCTTATTCCCTTTATTAATCTGGGGTCGCCACAGCGGAATGAACCACCAACTTATCCAGCATTCGTTTTACGCAGCGGATGCCCTTCCAGCTGCAACCCATCTCTGGGAAACCTCATTATATATTTAAAAGTAAAAATTTCCAGCTTTTTAACAACCTGATAATTAACTGCAGCTCTATTGTTTTATGGCATATTAATTGATAGATAAAATAAAATTTTTTGGATGTTACAAAAAATGTTCCAGATTTTGATTCTGCATAAATTCTGAGATTTTTCTAAATCCTTTGCTATTTACTCTTGAATCGATTTTAAATTCCATGTGAATCCTCCTGATGGAAGAATAATAATAATAAAAAGAAAACACATACAAGCTCATTCAACAGCAACAAACAGGCCTTGCACAGTTGCCCAACTTTAAGGGCTCCTATTTCATCCCATTTACAAGATGCACAATAAGCCTTTGGTGTCTCCAGAATATGTCTGTAAAGTTTCAGCTCAATTTATCCATCAGATCATTTATCATAGCTTCCAGAATATGCCCGTTTTGGTGCATGAGTAATATTGCTTTTTTTGTGGTCTGTGGCTTTAAATGCTAATGAGCTGCTTCTTCCCTTCCACTGTTCCCACGTGCATGTCTGCTACTCCTGAGTTACATCAGATAAACAGCAGTCAGTAGCTATGTTTCCATGCAAAAATGTAAATTAACTTTATGCACAAAGCTGGAATATTGCATAAAAGACGTACGAATAAAGTCTTTCTGAATAAAGCGAATAAAGCGTTTCCATCCAACGAGTCAAAGAAAACATCATCACTTCCTGATTAACTGGCACCAAACATCAACAGTAAAAACGGAATTTGCTGCAGTATGAGAAGCTGCAGATATCTGTTCTTCATGTAATACATGACTTGTGCCTCAGAAGGCAATCTTGACATGCAGTAAACGTGTGGTGGTGTTTGATTCTCCTTTTGATTCTGGAGGTAAGTAATAATATAATAACACTAATACTGAAACGGTTAAGGCGTTTTAGAATGACCAAAACAAATTTTCAAATGTTTTATAATGTGGTCAGCCTGGTTTATCCATTCACACACACTTTCATCATCACATGATCTCTTATAACAAAATCACATGACTTTTTTTTAATGCGCATACTGGAATTTGTTCAGTAAAAGTGTTTCCATCGTAGTTCATGCAAATTTTTTATTAATGGATAAAAAGTTTAACCTACTCAGTTATGCGCATGGTTTTTATGCACATTTTCAAAATTTATGTTTTCATTAACCGTTTTTTTTTTTAAATGCGCATTTTGGATATGCGCATAAAAAAATGGGTGATAGAAACATAAATTTTGAAAATGTGCATAAAAACATGTAACTGAGTAGGTTAAACTTTTTATCCATATCATCCAAATAGGTGGATGGAAACATAACTAGTGATAGAGACGGACTGGGATAAAGCTGAAATACAGCTCAATAGTCAACAAAACCAAATAAGTTTATTTTATGTATTTGTGGTGGAGTTTATTCAAGCCTTTCTGAAATGATGAGTCTCACACAAATACTGTTTGCAGTACACACACATATGTGAATTTACTGACACCATGCGCCCGAGGTGATTATAGCGGTTAAGAATTACAAATATGCTCTGTTTTAAAAATACTTTAAACTTAGAAAAATCACAGAGTTGGAACAGATATATTAATCACATTAAAAAATTTTCTGTGGACAAGTGTATACACGTTATTATAGGAACATGGCGTCTGTCCAGTGTTGCCAACTTAGTTACTTTGTCGCTATATTTAGCGACTTTTCAGACCCCCTTAGCCAAAATTTTTAAATAAGTGGTTAGCGGCAAATCTAGCGACTTTTTTGTGTGTTACTGGAGGTTTTATAGACTCTAATTTGTCCTTACTGTGCTGTCCCTACTCTTCTCAACGAGCTGCGGGTGATGCCGTCGGCCACTCCTCTGACAGGCGGCCCAGTCCTCGTACAGCAGTCTCTTCCACCTGCAGCCTGAGAGTAGATCACCCCTCTGCGTACCCACGGCAAATAATTTAGCACCGGCAGTGAGATGTATTTCTATCATACAGTCAAACCGATCTGCTTCTCCTTTATTTGAACAATTGAATTTAATTGTTTACTCTTTTCTTGTTCACAACCACAAATATTTTAGTGACAGTTTCGGTACTTGTTTAAGTTCATTACGTCTGAGAGATTACAGCAAATTCGCAACACATCTATACTGATATAGGCCTACTGTATTCAAACAGCAATACATTTAGTTAAATTGACATGCTTACATAAAGCTTAGTGCAAATATAAGTACCCCTTTATTAACCATAAGCTAAATGGTAGAACGTGATAACGTCAGTAATATGCTAATTGATGTATCACGTAATCTAGCGACTATTTTCGACAGAGCTTGGCGTCTTTTCATTGAAAATAGTTGGCATCAGTTCTGTCAATCTGTCATTCTGTCACTCAATTCAGTGGTCGGGGAAAACCACAGTCCTACGTCACATAGCAGTAGCCCTCAAAGTCACTGGGATTTGGATCCTATTTTAACGTCAGGAAATAAAAAATAAATAAAAAAGAGATTCATTGTGTTTATATAACTCAAATATGACAGTGGGCACACTATACCTACAGACAGTTCTGTCCAACAGCTTACAAAAGATGACCATTGATTCTCTATTCTGTTCAGCTGCTTTCAGTGTTTCAGTTAGCTCTAACTGACATTATAATATAGTTAGTTTCCCAGCAGGTGTTTCGAGAAAATGAACAACCAACCAAAATTAGGCTAATAAAATAACATTTAAATTAACATGCAAAAAAGTTTGAAAAAAGTGCCACAATTGCATTACTTATGTTTTCACCATTGTAGTTTTCATGATCTGAGAGTGCTTGGCATTTGCATTTAACCTTTAATCATGTGTGTAATCTGGAAAAGCTGACAAATCTCTCTGAAGCATGACTTTCCAACCAGGTTGACTGTGCTGCATACCAAAGACAGCTTGGCTTCTGATGGATATCATAAGTATGTGCTGAAATATTAATGAAGCACATGTGTAGCGGACTGACCATAAATAACAAGGTTCACCAGGGACTATATATGATACTGTTGATCAACGGAGCAACAAATCAAATGTTCTGCACCATTGCAGCCCTTTTGTATACTGAAGTTTCAAATAAATGTAGAATTTGTAAATATGGAGCATTTATCTGCAGAATGAGTAGCACTGTGCTGTATATCAGCACTGCTGTACCTGCAGCCTCAATGCCTACGCACGAACGAGTGCTCAAACTACCACAGAGTGTCTCAAAAACACTTTTGTGTGAGGAACTACTTTATTCCACAATGGATTTACATCTGATTTTGACTGTTGCAGCTAGGCAAAATATCTAAACCACATATTTTAAATCTAAACAAATACGTTATATGGTACAACAGCAGCAGTATGTTTATGCCAGGGGTCAACAACTACCGATGTCCTGCAGAGTTTAGCTCCAACCCTAATCAAACGCACCTGAACAAGCTAATCAAGGTCTTACTAGGTATACCTGAAACATCCAGGAAGGTGTGATGAGGCAAGTTGGAGATAACACTCGCAGGGCAGCGGCCCTCCAGGACTGAGATTGGTGACCTCTGTTTTAAACTATAGTGAGTTCTCTGCCATGGCACTTGTTGCAGGGCAGGGTGATAAACGTGGATGTTATGGCTAGCATGTTTGTGGGAACAATTCAAGTGGACACATGAAAAGACACAACTTACACACAAATTATTCTGTGGACAGTGGGATGCATGACCATAAATACAAATCCTACAAAAGATTAGGTCACACTTTATTTTGATGGTCCGTTGGTTGAATTTAAGTTACATTGCAACTAATTCTCATTAGATTATAAGTAGAGTGTTAGGTTGGGGTTATGGTTTGGGTTAGGGGTAGGGTTAGTGTAATGCCGAGTTCAGACTGCATGATTTTCAAAGTAGTCGTGTCTCAGATGTTTTCACACTGCATGACTATCTGGGCTAGCGTTTTGTCGCTGTTTTGTTTACACTGCAAGATGGATCGGCGACAGGGAGTTCCCCTTCGGGAGGGGAACTTCAATGCTATGTGGAAAAATTCCACTATGGGGATTTCGTTCAGAAAGCCAATCATCTGAAAGAGTATGTAAACGGGCCAATGAAATGCCAATGAGTTGGCAGCTTCAGCTTGCGCAGCTGATGCTCGTTGCAATCAATTTGGCAATAAAAGCACAGCGATAGCAGAGCTGAGCATCCATTTTCGCTTCAGAGTCTTTCACGAAGCTTCTGAGAGAGTCATAAGGGTTCCTCCAGCTGTATTACACAGAGAGAGGGAACGAGAGCGGTCTCCCGGTCCAGAGTGTGTGACACGCAGCGGCAGACGGTCGAGCTGGGTCCTCCCTTGCCTGGCGTTCTTTGGGTCCGGTCCTCCAGAGCGGTTTGTATTGTTGCAATCCTAAAAGAGCAACACGGTCGTGCAGCACGTCTTTTTCAAGACGACGCTCCGACTGTGCGTTTCTGGATGCGGTGGTTTCCTGTCCCCGGATGATGGGCACGAGCACTGCGTTTCATGTCTGGGGGTCCAGCATGTTAATGCGGTGCTCGCGGACAGTGCATGCCATCACTGCGGTGGTGTGTCTGTTGCGCAGTTAAGATCGCGGCTCGCTCTTGCAAAAGGGCCAACCACCCCAGTTGTCCCCCGCTCCGCAGTGGGCACTCGGGCAGATCTGAGGGTTACAGTGGGAGTAAATCCGCCGCCCTCGGGCCTGTGGACCTCTCGCTCCTCCACGCGCTCCATCCAAGCTTTGAGTGAGAGAAGCGCTCCATCCTCGGATGGCCGCCCTCTCACTTGATGACACCGAGGCTCAGACGTCCACCGCTGCATCGGAGGATGGGTTATCCTTGTCTGATGAAGGATGCGAACCCGCTCCCTCCCTCCGGGATGGCGAGCGTGGCGTCGGATCTGGAAACAGACATGATAATCGCGCTTTCCTGGGCTGTTTCGGCCGTGGGCCTGGAGATGGTTTATCCCCCAGCCCCGCGGTCGGACCGACTAGATGGTTGTATGTGGAGGATTAAGGCCTCCCATCCCTTTCTTCCCGGACGTGCGCAGTGGGCTCACGCAGTTTTAGAGGGCATCTTTCTCTGCCCGATCTGTGTGCGCCTCCGCCCTCACCACCCCTTATGGTGGAGCAGCCAGGGAGTACGAGTTGATTTCCCAGATTGAGAGTGCCATGGCGGGCCCGCGTGGTGCCTCTTTCTGCTGAAGTCAGCCTTGTCTCTCATCCAAGGCGTGTCGGTTTTTCTGCCTCCACGGAGCCAGAGCCCTCACAGCCGCGGGCCAGGCTGCCTCCACCCTGCACGCTTGGGTATGTGCGCACGCGCTGACCCAGCTGCATGAGGGTGGTTCCGACCCAGGCTGGTTACCAGCCCCGCACCACACCCGATTGAGCTCCACGGACCTCAAGTCTGCTGCGTGTGCCCTGGGAAAGACGATGGCCACATTAGTGGTCCAGGAGCGCCACCTTGGGCTAAACCTGGCAAAAGATATGCGCGGAGTCGACAAAGTTTGCTTTCTTGTCTCCCCCGTATCCCAGGCTGGCCTGTTCGGCGACACTATCTGTGAATTCACCCAGGAATTCGAGGCGGTGAGAGAGCAGTCAGATGAGGTCTCCTATCGGCGGGTATGTATGACCGCTCGGCCCACCGAGCTTTCCACATCTGCAGCTCCTCGCCGAGGGCGCCTGCCTGCGAGTGCTGCCCTGCCCTGTCTGCACCTCCGGCGAAGCAGCAGCGTTGAGCACCTCGTAAGTGGGCCGCCCGCCCCGTCCAGGGCGCCGTTAAGTCCGGTAAACGGATCACGAAGCGTCCCTGAGACGGGTCATCTGGAGAAGAGGGAAGTTGCTCTTTCCCCGGTGGAGGGCCGGGCTCAGTGAAAGAGCACTTTTTCCACTTCCTCGGATGTGACAGCTCGAACTCTGCCAGTCCGGGACGCTATGCCTTCTGGCTCGCAGAGTCGGTGCATCTCGCCAGCGGCTCACGAGCGGTGGGAGGACGGTCTCCTTTCTCCCACTCCTCCAGCCCCCCTCCCGGAGAATGGGAGCAAGCTGAGAGTGAATCTCTCGCCTCCAGCTCTTCCGCGGGACCCCAGCGCTTCCCGGATCAGCACTCCCACTCCGCGCTGCCCCACTGCAGGTACGTCATCGATTGTTGCGATGGGACCATTAGCGAGGGCGTTGCCTGCCTGGTTAGCGCAGGCCAGCCCTTCGCGGTGGCTCATACGCACAATCAGACTCGGCTATGCGATTCAGTTCGCGAAACGGCCTCCCAAGTTCACGGGTCTGTATTTTACCAGGGTCAGCCCCCTGTCCGCCCCTGTCTTGCGAGAGGAGATTGCTGTCCTCCTGGCGAAGGATGCAATAGAGCCGGTCCCTCCAGCTGAGATGGAGAGCGGGTTTTACAGCCCGTACTTCATCGTGCCCAAAAAGAGCGGTGGGTCACGGCCAATCCTAGATCTGCGCGTTTTGAACCGCTGTCTTCAGAGACTCCCGTTCAAGATGCTCACGCAGAGGCGCATCCTCCGGTGCGTTCGTCCTCAGGATTGGTTTGCAGCAATAGACCTGAAGGACGCGTACTTTCATGTCTCCATTCTTCCACGTCACCGTCAGTTTCTGCAGTTTGCGTTCGAGGATCGAGCTTGGCAGTACAAGGTCCTCCCCTTCGGGCTCTCCTTGTCTCCGCGGGTCTTCACCAAGCTCGCGGAGGGTGCCCTAGCGCCCCTGCGGCTTGCGGGCATCCGCATACTCAACTATCTTGACGACTGGCTGATTTTAGCTCACTCGGGGGAGCAGTTGATTATGCACAGGGACAAGGTGCTCCGGCACCTCGACCTATTGGGGTTTCAGGTCAACCGAGAAAAGAGCAAACTCACCCCCGTGCAGAGGATCTCTTTTTTATCGGGTTGGAGCTGGACTCGGTCACCATGACAGCGCGCCTCTCCGGGGAGCGCGCTCGGCTAATGCTGAACTGTCTGAGAGAGTTCGACAGCAAAATAGTGGTCCCCCTGAAATCTTTTCAGAGGCTCCTGGGGCATATGGCATCCGCAGCCGCCGTCACGCCGCTCGGATTACTCTATATGAGACCACTTCAGCACTGGCTTCACGATCGAGTCCCCAGACACGCATGGCACGCGGGCACACACCGGGTGACTGTCACTGCGCTGTGTCGCCGCGCCCTCAGCCCTTGGAACGATCCCTCGTTTCTACAGGCCGATGTGCCTCTGGGACAGGCGTCCAGGCATGTTGTTGTCTCAACAGATGCCTCCAGCACGGGCTGGGGGGCCGTGTGTTGCGTTTTTCTCCGGTGCTGGAGCGCCAACACGTGCTGGTCAGGACGGACAGCACGGCGGCGGTAGCGTATATCAACCGTATGGGGGGTATCCGCTCTCGCCGCATGTCTCAGCTCGCCCGCCGTCTGCTCCTCTGGAGTCATCCGCGGCTGAAATCGCTGCGCGCCATTCACATTCCAGACGAGCTCAACTGTGCAGCCGATGCGCTCTCACGGCAGCCTCTACGTCCAGGAGAATGGAGACTCCACCCCGAGACGGTCCAGCTGATATGGGCGAACTTCGGGGAGGCCCAGATCGATCTGTTTGCTTCCTCCGAGAACGCTCATTGCCAGTTGTTTTTTTCCCTGACCGAGGGCTCCCTCGGCACGGATGCACTGGCCCACAGCTGGCCTCGGGGCATGCGCAAGTATGCATTTCCCCCAGTGAGCCTGCTCGTGCAGTTACTGTGCAAGGTCAGGGAGGATGAGGAGCAGGTCTTGCTAGTTGCGCCTCTCTGGCCCAACCGGACCTGGATATCAGAACTCTCCCTCCTCGCGACGGCCCCCCTGGCAGATCCCTTTGAGAGAGGACCTACTCTCTCAGGGACAGGGCACCATCTGGCACCCTCGCCCAGATCTTTGGAATCTCCACGTGTGGTCCTTAGACGCGAGGAAGACTTAGGTAACCTACCGGCTTCGGTGGTTAATACCATCACTCAGGCTAGAGCCCCCTCTACGAGGCGCGCCTACGCCCTGAAGTGGAGTCTATTCACTGAGTGGTGCGTCTCTCGCAGAGAAGACCCCCGAAACTGCCAGATCAGCGTTGTGCTTTCTTTTCTTCAGGAGAAGCTGGAGAGCAGGCTGTCGCCCTCCACACTGAAAGTTTACGTGGCCGCTATCTCCGCTCATCATGATGCGATAGATGGCGGCTCCGTGGGAAGGCATAACCTCATCATCCGGTTCCTCAGAGGTGCTAGGCGATTAAATCCACCCCGCCCCCCTCTCATGCCCTCTTGGGATCTCGCCCTCGTTCTCACGAGTTTGCGCGGAGATCTATTCGAACCACTCGAATCAGTATCTTTAAGATTTCTGTCCCTGAAGACAGCTCTGCTGGTCGCGTTGGCATCGATTAAGAGGGTCGGGGACCTGGAGGCATTTTCGGTCAGTGACTCGTGCCTGGAATTCAGACCGGCTAACTATCATGTTGTCCTGAGACCCCGGCCCGGCTATGTGCCCAAGGTTCCTACCACACCGTTTAAGGATCAGGTAGTGAGCCTGCAAGCGCTGCCCACGGAGGAGGCAGACCCAGCCCTTCATCTGCTGTGTCCAGTTCGCGCTTTGCGAATTTATGTGGAACGCACTCAGAGCTTTAGATCATCTGAGCAGCTCTTCGTCTGTTATGGTGGTCGGCAGAAGGGAAGTGCCGTATCAAAAAAGAGGTTGGCCCACTGGATAGTGGATGCCATCTCCCTCGCTTACCAAAGCCAGGGCGAGCCGTGTCCCCCAGGGGTGCGAGCGCAATCCACTAGGAGCATTGCTTCCTCTTGGGCGCGTGCACGCGGTGCCTCTCTAACAGACATCTGTAGAGCTGCGGGCTGGGCGACACCTAACACATTTGCAAGATTCTACAATCTGCGAGTGGAGCCGGTTTCCTTAAGGGTATTAGGTAACCTTGGTGATTGGGGAAACACTCGGTAAGGTGTTGTAACACGCTTGCTGCGCCATTCTCCTTAACACGGAGGTACGTGCGCCTTTTTACTCTGTCAGTAAAGTTCCCCGCTTAGGTGAGCCCTGCAGAGATTCCTCCCAGGCCCCCAGCATCTGACTCAGCGGAGGAGTCAGACGCTGGCCCGTTACGTTGTAGGTCTGCCCGCTGGTCAGCCCGCGTTCTGGGTATAGGTGCCCGCTATGTGCGATCCCCGCTGGTGATCCCATATGCATTTTAGCCACGATGCTGTCCCCCTTCTCAGGCAGGACCCGTGTCTTCCCTCACAGCTAACCATCTTATATTCATATGCGTACTCCCCTTTTCAGGGCTAGTCCTTATGTTTTCTTGCCACCAGTCTCCCCACTCGGGCAGCAGGTGGCCTCCGCAGCGTCCTCCCTATCGGGACTGCACGCTTCCCAACGTACTGTCGTATCAATTCCTAGAAATTACTAGATGTCTTGCGACTCCCGAAAAATATATCTAAATCCGTAAATCTTCTGTTGAAGTGGGATAAGTAAGGGCCAGGGAACACGTTGGAAGACCGCGCCTCCGGTGATGCAGGTGCGCTCTCGCTCTACTCAGCCTGGCTAACCTCTCATCGGGGGCAAGGTAAGGTCCATTCATTGTGGCGTTTTCCATACATTTCCCCATAGTGGAATTTTTCCACATAGCATTGAAGTTCCCCTCCCGAAGGGGAATGCTCCGGTTACTAAAGTAACCCTCGTTCCCCGAGGGGGGGAACGGAAATGCTATGTTCCGTCGCCACAATGAATGCCCCTTAGCTGCTGGGGTGAAAGTCTCTTCAGCTCAAAAAGGATGCTCAGCTCTGCTATCGCTGTGCTTTTATTGCCAAATTGATTGCAACGAGCATCAGCTGCGCAAGCTGAAGCTGCCAACTCATTGGCATTTCATTGGCCCGTTTACATACTCTTTCAGATGATTGGCTTTCTGAACGAAATCCCCATAGTGGAATTTTTCCACATAGCATTTCCGTTCCCCCCCTCGGGGAACGAGGGTTACTTTAGTAACCGGAGCGTTTCACACTGCATGACTTCAAAATAGGAAGAATCGCAGACAACTTTGTCCAAACTATGTCTCACACCCAAAAACACGTAGTATATTTTTTGTTATTAACTACATAATGAGACAGAAGCCTTTAATTTGGTTGAAATTGTACATATTTGCTCACTTGGCTTTGAAGGGAATTAGCAATTTCTCCTCAACTTTTTTATTTTTTGACCGGATTAGGTTGTGATATTGCTCACATGACACGTCAAACAGTTACGGGAGCTCATACCGAATTTACACTAATTTTCCCTCCATTTCTTGGGTCCGAATAAACTGAAAATGAGCGCTTTTAACTTCTCCCTCAACCTCCCGCAGGCTTGCAGGTACCTACACTAGTGAATGCTGCTCTCTCATTGGCTGTAGGCGATCGCCGATGTTATTTTCAGTCAAAACACATTTCACACGGCATGATTTGAATCGCCGACAGCTCCAGATATTTAGCACGCTAAATATCTCCCGGGCATCGACAACTCATCTGCGATTCTCTCAGATCACGTCTTTGATAGTTCATATTGTGTGATTATCACTTGCATGAACGAGCATCGATTTGCTTGTGATTTCACGCATTTGTCAGCGATTTCTCAATACCAGTCGAAAATCAAAAAATCCTCAAAATCAGGGCTAAAATCATGCAGTCTGAACTCGGCATAAGTTGACATGTACTTGCAAAGTTTCTTATAGTCAGTTAAATGTCTGTTGAATGTCAGTATCAACAGATATTAAGTAGACAGTCTACTATTACTCAATGGACCATCAAATTAAAGTGTTACCAAAACTGATTGTAATTTCAGTCAAATTTAAATTAATAATCAAAACGTCAAATTATTTAATGAATAATTGGAATAGGGGCCCAAACACTTTAACTGGCAATCTGGGCTATATACAGAGCTTGACATAAACACCTGCCAACCCTCCAAATGCAGGCAGATTTCAGCTGTGGCGGGTTAAACAGCCACTCCCACTAGCCACTTTGGCTGGTTGAAAATAATTTTGAAATTGTAGTTTTCGACAAAAAAACAACAACAAAAAGCAGTGTTTGACAATAAGGATGGCCCAATAAGCATTCAAATGTGATCTTAAAATTGAGAAACAGCACGACTGACACAAATGATTTGTATTTTTAGAATTCTCCTGAACATAATAAAAATTAAACTGTAAGGACTCCATGTAAACCCTCTTTGTGTCGGGTCCTTTGGAATCCCAAATACAGAAACAGAATAAGCTCTTCGGAAACAGCAGCATTTGGATAACATTTTAGCTTTCTCTGCTCTAACATTGCAGTGCCTCTGGCCACGTCCCTTCGCTGTGCGGGATTTGTGCGCATGGTGAACGCACATAAACAGAAGCCCTTGTGATCTCACTAGCCCGGATGTATTTTTTTGTAGTCCCCAAACTTTGTTCGCTGTATGCTTTGCTAAGCTAACTCTGTAAAAGCCAATGTCTCCCTTTGCATTGAACTTTGAGCGTCTTACATTCAGAGATGTTGTTTATGTTCACACAGCTACATTACATGCAACTAAAGTGTAAAATATGATATTTTAGAGGACCATCCCTTAAGGATTAATCAAATAAGATCATCATTTTCTCATTTTGTTTTTCTAACAACTAACACTGTATCTTTGCATCATTCAATTGATATAACGCTTAAGAACACAGGCTTCAGGACATAATATAATCTTCTATGTTGGAACCTTGTATACTGAAATAAAAATGGTAAATAATAAATACTTTTTATCGAAGTTGTTCACAATATTTGTCCATCCACAGAATTTGTAAAGTAGTCAAATGTGTAAACATCTAGCCGCAGTTTGCGCTTCTGCCTTTGGATGTCTCTGGGACAAAGCAGCTGCATGAACGCGAAAGCTTTAAATAAAAGTGAATCCATCAACAAGAGCCCGACCCCTTCTATGTTTACAAATACAAGCACAGCCGTTTAGAGGTAATTTCTGGTTAATAATGCCAGAATTTTAGAATGGATGTGTGAATGATCTTTTCTGTAAAAATTACGGAATGTCTTTGCCTGTGTAAACAGCACTTTTTTTTATTTACCGGTAAAGACGTTCCAGTAATTTTCTGGATATTTACCGGTAAAGCTGCGTAAAAGGGGCTAATATCTGCACCACCTAAACCCAACCTACTTGTAGTTGTGGCCTCTGACTTGCAGGTCACCCAACCTAGTCGGGGTGTAATCCATCCCACTTGGAGGTCTCTGGGCTGCAGCGATACCTACTTAGAGTAATCTGCATTTTCAGAAGTTTTTTCTCCTGTGAAAATTTAAGAAATGATCTATTCTCTTTGTTGATTAACAGACGCTGCTAGCTAGTTGCAATCCCTCGAAACCTTATTTTAGATCCAAAATGGCCATTGGCTGAATAAAGCAATCCAATGAGGCATTGGAAATGACACAACTGAATACAAAAAGTTGAAAAATAAAACAAATAATTTTATAATGATTTATTATTTTCTTGTAATACAATTTTTTTTCTTTGTAATACTATATATTTTTATATTAATATCAGCTTTGCTCACTGCTTACTATACAGTTTTGATCTTGTTGTTGTTGTTAAAGTAAACAATGCATTTTATTCTGTAGAAGCATATGTATTTGCGATATAGTACAGCATTTTTCAAACAAATGCATGTTGAAGAACAACTAAACTACAATTGGATTGATCGTTTTATTTTCAGGACTAGTGTAAATGAGAATGAGATTTCCTTACTCAAGGAGTTTTTAAAGGCCATCAATAAGTGAGCACATACACAAGCTCCTCTCTCTCTCTCTCTCTCTCTCTCTCTCTCTCTCTAATCACCACCGGGTTTGTATAGATTCCACTGTTTTATTCACCATGTCAATATCAGACTCTAATTATAGCTTTCACCAGCTCAATGAAAGTGATTATGTGGTGTAATTATTCTAAATGCAATTAAGAAGGGTGTCATAATAAAAGGTCAGGTGGCATTTGGCAAGCACTTGGTCACATGGGATCTATAAAAGCAGATTGTACATGTGTAAGCATGGCTACATTAATTTTTAAAGTGAGCGAGAGAGCGAGAGAGATGAGGTTCCCCTTTCTATCTGTTGTCTCTTGATCAAGAGCTAGAGTGTGAAATTAATTTATCATAGCAATTAGAGAGGTTTTTGTTCAACCTTGTATGAACTTTGCTTAACAAATGAGAAAGAAGACAACCTGATGTGAATTGTTTTAGAGTCTTCGCTCTCTTTGTGTTCGCATTTACAGACCTTAAAGGACTGCAAAGTACTTTGCCACTGAATTTAAAAAAGACTTTATCACATAGAGCATCTATCTATCATGCATCTTGTTACACAACCTGACTAAAGTCTTGTCGTCTTTCCAAGTGTTAGGAAAAACAAATAATAACTTGACTTCTAGTTGATCATTTGGTATCAGAAGTGGCTTATATTAAAGCAAAGGCCTCTAGAATTCACTTATATTACCAAAATAAAATATGATCATGCCTTGAGTTTCAATTATCAATTAATTATTAATTATTTTAAATCATTTAATCAGGACAGGAAGGTCTGACTTTGCTTAGACAAAAGTCTTGTCTCTTATCAGAAATAATGTACAGTATAGAATATCTCATCTTCAATGCCTCCTCCTTCATCTTACCCCAGACATGCTCATTAATGTTCATGTCTGGTGACTGGGCTGGCCAATCCCGGAGCAATTTGACCTTCTTTGCTTTCAGAAACTTTGATATGGAGGCCAAAGTATTAAAAAGTAGTGCAATCCTGCTGAATAATTTGCCCTATCCTGTGGTTTGTAATGTACAACGCACAAATGTATTGATACCCCATCCCGAATGTAACCCCAAACCATATTTTTTTCTTCTCCAAACTTGACTGATTTTTGTGAGAATCTTGGGTCCATGCTGGTTTTAAATATAGGACTTCTGCAGTGTTTGTGATGATTGGAATGCAGTTCAACAGATGATTCATCAGAATACCTTCTGACACTTTTCCAAATAAGCAACTAGAAGTCGTTATAATTTGTTGCTCTTACAACTGGGATTGACGACAAGACTTTTGTCAGGTAGTGTATTATACTTGAATTAGAATGTAATAAGTTTCTCCAAATGCTGGAAAAAAGAAGCTTAACCCCACAGAAATTTAAACTATAAAAAAAACTTTGAAAGATTAGATAGATAGATAGATAGATAGATAGATAGATAGATAGATAGATAGATAGATAGATAGATAGATAGATAGATAGATAGATAGATAGATAGATAGATAGATAGATAGATTAAATACATTGTGATGAAATATTGATGTGGAAATCAATAGCAGATTGCTTCATCATCAAACAACGTCTTATTTACAAAACGATTTTTAAAAGTCATTGAGCATAAAATAAGCAACAAAACAAAAAATAAATAAATAAATAAATAAATAACCAAATAACCAAATAAATAAATAAACAAAGAAATAAACGAACGAACGAACGAACGAACATTGTCATGATATATTGCTATGGAAGTCAATAGCAGATTGCTTCATTAAAAAACATTGGAAACTGTATGGTCTTATTTACAATACAAATATAACAATTCATTGAGCACGAAATAAGCAACCAAAAAATAAATAAATAAATAATACATTGTCATGAAATATTGATGTGGAAATCAATAGCAGATTGCTTCATCATCAAACACTGCATACTTTAGAGTCTTATTTACATACCATTTTAAAAAGTCGTTCATTCATTCATTTCCTTTTCGGCTAAGTCCCTTTATTAATTTGGGGTTGCCACAGTGGAATGAACCACCAACTTATCCAGCATTTGTTTTACACAGCGGATGCCCTTCCAGCTGCAACCCATCACTGGGAAACATCTATGCATTCTCATCACACACATACAGCACTACCTACAGCAGACAGCACTATATACTGCGCTACCATGTCACCCTTTAAAAAGTCATTGAGCATAAAATAATTAACCAACCAACCAAACAAACAAACATACAAACAAACAAACAAACAAACAATAAATCAATCAATCAATCAATCAATAAAAATACATTGTCATGAAATATTTATGTGTTAATAAATAGCAGATTGCTTCATCATCAAACAACGTTGCATACTATAGTTTTTTTTTTTTTTTTTACAACTATACTATTTTAAAAAGGCATTGAGAATAAAATAGCAACCAAACAATAAATAAATAAAAAAATAAATACTAGAAATGGAAGGTATTGATTATGTATATGTAAAGATATATTTAAAGAGTTCATATGCTAAAGCCTCCAAGTGCCGTCTGATTTTTATTGTCTATTATGCACATTTTTTCTCTCAGCTTTCTGTCTGTAGGTGTAGTAATTTTACTTTTATGGTTCTTATCATTGCCTTTACATTGAAATAACTGAACATAGGAAACTGAGAATAAAGAATGCACAGACAATTTCAGATTGCGCTTAGAGGTTTTCCCATCTGAAATCTTCATTTGAACATATTTTTCTTATCGTATTTTATCTTGCAGTCTGAACTGAATATGGCGAATAAAAGATCTTTGTGCATCATTGTAAAGTCTGTAATTGTCACAGTATGCTCAGACGCAGACAAAACTGGGAACAAGAGATTGGACATGTTTTGAAGACGGCAGGAAGCAACATAAAGGAGGTGAGCAATGACTCATGATGGCAGGATAAATTCTGGCTGTATGTAATTGCTACATTTTTCTAACAGGACAATCTAAGAAAACATGCACACATATGCACACTGAAAAAAAAACATTCATTTGATTTACTAATTATTATTATTATTATTATTATTATTATTATTATTATTTTAAGGTAAATGGTTGCAAAAAAATAAATAAATAATAAAAATTATATGGGCTGAATTTAACCCCATTCAGACCTGAAATAGTTTTATTATAATATATACTATAAGTACACTCTTAAAACAAACGGTTCTATATAGAACCAAAAATGGTTCTATCAAGCGCTTCATATATGGAACCACAAAAAGGTTCTATATAGAACCATTTTAAGGGTTCATTAAATAGAACCCCAAATGGTTCTTTGAATTCAAGTTAGATGGTTCTATTTAGAACCATTTTTTTATTTATTTATTAATGAATTATTGCAACTTATTAATTAATAAAAAAAAAATAAAACCAATCCAGACAATTCAAATTGTTTAAATTTATTCAATCCATTATACAAAATATTTTTTAAATAATACTTAAAATTGCACCTCTGCATACTTTGCATTGGACAGCAGATCTACCTTAACAGTTTAATGGCATTCAACACTGTAATTGTAATGACTTCACTTTTATAAGCTTATTTACTGTTTGAGCAAATACAGAGCTTAACTTTCACACATATCTAAACGGAAGAGAAATATATCACAATGCAGATAGAAACAATACACAAACAATCAAAACATCTATTAAATAACACTACAATTTCAAAAAGTGGATGGTACATGTATGTATTGGTCATCACAACATCCATTTTTATACATAATTTTTAACCTCAGAGCAAGCAGGTCACTGGTCCGAGCCCTGACTGGGCAAGTTGGCATTTTCTGTGTGGAGTTTCCAAGTTCTCCCAGTTTTCTTGTGGGTTTCTTCTGGGTGCTTCGGTTGACCCCACAGTCCAAAAGCATGTGTACGGTATAGGTGAATTGGCCATAGTGAGTGAATGTGTGTAGATCTATGAGAGAGTATATGGGTGTTTCCAAGTGCTGGGTTGTGGCTGGAAAGGGCAGATGAATTGGTGATTCACTCCACTGTGGTGCCTCTGATAAATGAGGAAGTCGAAGGGTAGCGAGTGAGTGTTGTCCAATGTAATACTGACACTGACACTATTGACACGATCAGGAGAGCTGTTGAATCCTGGTTGGTGTAGGACTTTTGGATTTCTGTAAAACAATATTTTAATGTTGAGTACTTTTAACCAATTAACATGTCATCAAATAGAATTACAGTTTTAATCAATAAAATTAAAGTGTGTGTGAGTGTGTTTGTAGGATATGGGGTGTAATATAGGGAGTAGTTACCTTCTGCAGTTTCCTCTGCTGGTCCAATGAGACTGTCATGGAGCACTTCCTTCTTTCCTTCCCTTTTTTGGGTCATTTGTTTTAATGATGTTTCTGTGTACTTCACCAAGTTTTCAGCATCCTAAATGCAAAAAAACATTTTGTTTATTTCATGTGTAAGTTTCCAAATCAAATTAACTCCAATGTTCAAAATCCTTTTAAAAACATGTTAGTCACTTATGCATGCTTATTTCATTTAGGTGAGAGACCGCAATTTACCCATCAATTAAGGAATAATTTGATAATTTGCAGGGGGACTGGGTCAAGGAAAGGTCACATACTCAAAAAATAAAAAAACAGAGGATAGATATTGAAAATTACACAGCCAGAAAATGTAAAAAGTTTGTCCACAGCAGAGGTCATGGTTTCAATATTAGGAGGAGAGGCAAAAGAGTCATTCTTTGACAATTACATACCGGCATCCATTTCCTAAAGAACTGATGGAAACAAACTGTGGCTGAGCTGACTTCAGGGTCCCCTTCATGGATTCAGTGAGCAAAGATGGAACATTGGTACCAGCCTTTAGAAATGAAACAATGAAAACCATCAGAAAATGTTGCTGCATTAGAAACAATTTTGTTTATCACAAGCTAACACAGTAAAAACCATACCATAGGTATGATACAGTACAGCAGATTTCACACAGCACTTACTTCTAGCAACAGTTCTCCCAGATGCCGTGGGTGGAAGAAGATGAATGAGGATCTTCAGCATAGAGTAACACAGCTCATTTTGAATAAGTGAAGATGCAGGTCACATGCAAAATAAGAATTAAATTTATTAAAATGAATTAATATTGTAAGGCTGGTTTTTTTAACTACAGCGGTTCTGAACTGTAGTTCTGCCGAATGACTAAAAGTTATCAGTATGATGGTAAAAAACTGTACATTCTAGTCAAAACCATCCTTCTGCAAACTTATACCAAAAGCGGAAATAAGGGCAGTATTAATAGCTTTAAATGTGGGAGAGCGTTGCTATTATGTGATTATATTGTATTGCAATATGGAGCCATTAAATGTTGATGTTAAATCAAAAGTAATTGACAAATACTTGAAAATGAGATGATTTAATGACAATAATTCTCTATGGTTACAACTGAATTAGTTACAAATAACTGTATGAAACAATAAAACATGAAATGATAAAAACATATGATAATAATTGTACCCAGCTTAAATGTAGATTAAAGTTACCTGAGAGAGGGAGAGAGAGAGGGGGAGGGAGAGAGAGAGAGAGAGAGAGAAAGAGCAGGAGATGCCAAGGGCCAGAGCAGGAGAAGAAAGAGACCAGAGCTTTGTTTACCCACCTATTTGTAATCTTCTTGACCATGTGACCAAAAACACTGAGACATTCAAACTGACCAATCGACACTTGACTACATCATTAAACCCCCACAGTCCACAAAGCAGTTCCTGATTTCATCAGGAGTTTGTGTGAGCCCTCTTTGGGGAAAAACACACGTTCTGCCATATAAACAAATGCATATAATAATTTTCATCCCTACAATTCCTCCCCTGGCACCGTTGTGACACATAAAGAGGCAAAAGGTGACATTAATGATGAAAATATGCTTTCTGTTGTGTGCTGTTGTCTTCTTCCGACTTTCTGCCCAGGCTTGTTGCAGGCATAAAGTTGGTCAGTCTTTGTTGTTCTTCAGCCCTCTGTGAGAGGTCTTAATCAAGAGGTATTGTCAGTGTTCATATGCAAATTGTCCTCCATACCCCCACAGCATAGGTGCTGATGAATGCAGGGAATCCCTGCTCTTCCTTTGAAGTCCATCCCGAGGCGTGCCTGTATTTTGAGAAAGCAAATGGCACAACAAGCAGAAAAAGCAAACACATGGCATTTGTAACTAATTAAAGGATTGATGTGGTCAGTTTGAGTTAATCTCAAGCAAAATGTTCTTAAATAAAATATGGTCAAGATGAAGGCAAAATAAGATGAAACAAGCTCTTTACACAATATCTGGAAACATCAAAATTAATCGCTTAACAACAAATTCAACAATAGCTGGTTAAGTGTATCAGCAAAATATTCAGTGTAACCAAATACAGTGAAATAAATGAATAAATGTTCAAAGACAATCAAACTTGAAATCAATGATGTTACAAAAGTAACAATATTTCAGCATTTTGGATTTAGAATCCCAATTTACATTTTGATTTAACACGTTGAAACAAGTAATAAGTAATTGGTAAATGATCAAATGAAACCAAAATAACAAAACAAGATGAAAAATCCATAGTTTTGATATAGTCTGATTGAAAAGACCTTAGCAACATGTATAATCTATATGAAGCAGTGTCAGACACATCTGAATTTGACTATGTGTGTGAAGATTTGAAAAGTTGTTCTCTGTGTAGCAGTGTTCCAGCTGAGGCTAGGTGTTTGTGTAAACATGCTCCTAACAATGGGTGGAAGTTTTACGACAGTGTTGTAAAATTTAGTCCTGTTGTAACAGGGAGCCAGAATGGAGTATGATTTGTGAATGTAATAAGGCTCAAAATACTTCATCATACTGATAACTTTTAGGCCCCGTTTACACTAGTGCGTTTTAGTTTAAAAACGGCGTTTTAGCATGAAAACGATCTGCGTCCACACTAGCGTCTCTCAACAAATCTCCCTCCACCAGAAACGTATATCACGTGACCATTCGCGCACTCTGAGCATGCGCGGTTAAGTATAAACAGGAAGCACGTGTCTCGCTCGGCGTTTGGTTATTGTTAGTCAACAAACGCTGGAGAAACGATGAACGCGATGGCAAAGAAAGCAAAAGAGGTCTTTTTGAGGACAGAAGACGAGGTCGAGTTGTTACTTAAAGTAACAAATGAATATAAAACATCCATGGCTATCGAAAATGCCGTGTTTACAGTGAAGACTGGTCTGCCGTCTGCCGGTGACGTCATAGCCATGTGCGCTTGACGAATAAGGAAAGGATACGCAATGACCCAACGCCCCAATCACGTAGCGGATCTCAGCAGCCACGCCTCTGTTTTCGAAGATATCCGTCTCCCTCCATCCACACTGAAACGCAACAGCAGCGTTTTAGAATGGAAACGCTGTCTCCAGCGTTTCTAAAACGCTCCGTTTTCGCACCTCGAAAACTCCGGCGTAGTGTGGACGGATGGCGTAACCGTAGCAAAACTTATGCGTTTTAAAACGAAAACGCACTAGTGTAAACGGGGCCTTAGTCATTCGGCAGAACTACAGTTCAGAACCGCTGTAGTTAAAAAAAACAGCCTTACAATATGTATTTGTAATAATTACTTTATCATGAATTGAAAATTAAAATTTACATTAAGTTTTCTTGTTTAAACTATGTTTACAAAAGTGTGCACAGGCAACAGACATTTTGGCTGAAGTCCATACCATCATGCTGATTATCAGACTTCTCCAGCAAGTATCTGATGTCATTTTTCCTCTCCACACTATTCCCTTGAGATTTGGAATTATGTTCCTTTCCCGTTTCCGGATAGACAAATCTTTTTTCCCATCTGCAAGCTTGGAAAATTCAATGTCTACCTAAAAAAAAAAAAAAACAAACAATAACAAAGACATATTAATGTTAAAATTATAAAACAAATGTCAGTGTAAAGTTCTGTTTTAGTTGAGCATCTCTATTACCAATTTATTGATGAATTTTCTGGTGATGGTTGCATCCACTTAATCAGAGTAAACCACTCACTTAGCACAGTTTCATCTGGACTTAGCGAAGTGTCCACTGTGTGACAACATTTCAAACTGTACATGCGTAGGTGATGGCCCATCAAAAAAATGCTCCTGACATGATGCAAAAACAAAAATAAGTTAATGTCAAGTACACTTGAGCAGCTTATATACACATTGCATTCCTTTTATAATGTAAAAACATCCTTACATGTTCCTCATGTTCACCAATTGGCTCCTGAATCCTTAACGAGGACAACAATGACACAATTTCCTTTGTTAGTGCCAGCTTTTCTGTACCCGATGGATAGCTGAAAAAAAAGTTATATAAAAAAAGTTGCAAATGGCTCTTACAAATTGACAAACATAAAATAAACACTGATACCACAATAGACTGTTGTTAAATTTATTTAAAATATTTTTGTTAAATGTGTCATTTCTTTAAATGTATAACCTATTTAAATTAATGTAATTAATTTGCAAACAAATACAGCTTACATTGACTTAAAAAAAAAACTAACTCACATGTTTCTTTACAAGGTCATTGACAGCAACTTTATCAATAACCTTTCTTAAGGAAATAGGCAGTGTCTTTGTCTCTTCGTGTTCTCTCAGGATTGTATTTTCTTCAAGCAGTGTCAGCAATCTATTTGTGGTGCCAGTCTGAGTTTCATCTGTTCAATGACATTAAGAAATGACAAAAACATTTTATTTATTTAAATATTTACTATTATATAATATTAAAACTGAAAGACATTATTCATTTACCCATAATGAATGCACACTTCTTTCTGATGAATCAGGGGTTGCTTGTAATATATTATATTTAAAATTTGTCATGCTCCATGCCAACTGTGAATAGTTTTCTCCATGTTTCCTTTCCGTCTATGAGCAGTTGCAAGAGCTCGGTGTAGAAGTGTTAGAGTAACTGTAATTTGTTCCTCGACTTCCTTTATCTAAGTAAAAGGGAAAGAAATCCATATATACACAGCACAGTGAAAAAACAAATACATGTAACAGTGTACAACAATACAAAGCATATTTTGAATAGTATGTGACTAGACGGGTGGCCCAAAATGGCGCGCAAGGTTGATTACAATAAAGGTTTTCGTATTTAGACATTTTTTTATGACTTTGCTCACACCAAGGCGCCCTTTGTTGTCTGTCCGCAGCACCCAGCTAACCTTAAGTCTCGGGGCTAATATACAAATTACTGTCAAAGGGCATCATCATTAAATAGCATTATGATTACGTAACGTTATAGAATGTCTCCGGCGTGAGATAACGTTACCTCGAGTTCAGAGATGCCGAGGCTTTACGTTAGCGTCGAATACAAAACATTCACGTTCACATCAATTATAAAGTGACTCTAACTTTCCTACCGAAATCACAACAAACCTATGCTAAGTCTTCCGCTTGATACGTGTTATTAACAATTCTGCAAACACAAGTTTACAAAAATCGCGCCAAACGAGTTAACTGTTAACCTAGCTTGCGACAAAGTTAATAGGTCACCCGTGTAGTACGATACACAGACAACATAGTAGAAAAAACAACTTCTAAGACAACAAACACAAAACATTCTTAAGCAAGGTGGAAAAAATATTGACTGTCGTAGACAAATTGTAATTAATTTCACTCACCTGAGGCAGAGAGCTTCATATCCGACAGGGCCGTGGGAGCGATGGTTGAAAATGAACGTCACTGCGCATGCACTTAGCGCGCGCGCACGTTCACAGCGCGTACATTTCACCCAGGTATACTCAAATACTTATTTTATATTGCCAACATGATAATTAAATTACATAAATACAGTAGACATCGCCCTTTGACTACAGGTAAAATAAATGTGCATTTTATACAGTATGTGTACTGCTTAAATGTAGTAAAACCAAACACTATAGAAAGGGATTTTGGTTTAACACAGCCATTGTGTAAACAGCTAAGCACAATATTAACACACAATGTGTCTGTAGCAACACAAGATGTGTTACGAACTGTTTAACACATATTTTGTGTTAATTTTTAACACATCATTTTTAAGAGTGAAGTTATCATGATTCTTTGTTTAAAATAAATTATTAAACTATAACAACACACTGAACAGTCTAAATAAACTGATTATTTTATTTATTTCACAAAATAATTCGTAATAAATGTTAAATATTAAGCATATATAAATATTAGTTATATGGTAATGTACAAACCTGCATGAAACAAAAATCCTATCATACATTGATTAGGTTTTTGACCATAGCAGTCATTTTATTAGGTTTTGACTCGAAAAGCTTTGTCTCTCTGTGTTATAGCTTATAATTAGTTTATAATCTTTACTATATAAGTATGTTATAAATCATAAATTATAGAACCATTTTAATCAAAAAGGTTCTTTGCACTCAAAGGGTTCTAAATAGAACCATTTTTTGGGTAAAAGGTTCTACTGGCCAAGTATAGAACCCTAGGGTTCTATATAGAACCTCAAGAAACCTTTTTTTTTTAGAGTGTAGGGCCAGACGGAATCTGCGGACATTTTTTGCTATTTCTGCTGAGTATTTTGTTAAAAATCTGCGGATTCATCGTAACAAAAGTCCTGCAGATTTTAGCTCCAACCCTAATCAAACACAACTGAAGAAGCTAATCAATGCCTTACTAGGTATACTTGAAACATGCAGACAGGTGTGTTGAGGCAAGTTGAAGCTAAACCCTGCCGGGACACCAACCCTCCAGGACTGAGATTGGTGACCCCTGCTTTATACCTTTGAGGAACTTTCGGTCAAACTTTATTTTGATGGTCCGTTTGTTGAATTTAAGTTACATTGCAACTAATTCCCATTAGATTATAAGTATAGACTGTTAGGTTGGGGTTAGGAGTAGGTTTAGTGTAAGTTGACTTGCAAAGTTTCTTATAGTCAGTTAAATGTCTGTTGAATGTCAGTATCAACGAATATTAGGTGGACAGTCTACTGACACTCAAATGGACCATCTAAATAAAGTGTTACCGAACTTCCTTTTAAGTTTAATTTGCAAAGCTCCTCCTTTTTCTTTTACTTACAGCTGAGGGCAGCCATGAAAGTCTATGGGGAGCCATGAAAGTCTATGTTTATCAGTGAATAAATACAACTGTTTTCTACGCTTGACTCTATCTCCTTCCTCTGATCGTGACACTGTCATACAGGCGAAACTGGCTTGGTTATTTTTGGAATATGCTTAAGCCAAATTTGTTTTCAATACTAAATATTTCAGTCCCTCTCTACCTTCATTTTAAATGCTTTTTCTGATATCCAGCTTAACAAAACTCAGAAGCAAGTGTTTTTAGCTGGCTTGACAGCAGCCAAGAAAATAGTTGCGACAAGATGGAAGCCTTCGCATTCTCTTTATCACCATCATCGGATTCTAACTTTTATAGATGTTGTGTACAGTATGTGGAAATGTTCACTGCTAGCATACATGGTGCAAGAGAGGACAACTTCAGCCTTTGGGCATAAACTTAAAAAAAACTTAAAGGTTTACTAATTTAAATCAAGAAGACATCAACAAGCAATGTTACATGTCCCCTTTAGGAGTCAGTTTCGTCGCGCCATAGTGCATTTGCTATTCACATACCAGACTTTTAAAAAAAATTATACCTTCCCTAGCGAGAAAACAGTTAAACAGAGCATCTGCAGCGTGAGGATAAATAACGAGCCTCCTCCAATCAGCCTTTACTTTCACTTTCTCTTTTTCTCTTTCATGGATAAGGAAACTGTGAAGACATCCATTAACCTACATATTTAATTTTGTTTGGTAATGCACGATTTGTTTCAAAACTATTTCTAAACTCAGTTCTAAAATTCAGCAAATGAATACATGAACAATAATAACAAAGTGTGGTCAAAAACAGAATTATTCTTATGCTCCATATGGTCCAAAACCTGACAGGTGGACAAATATAAGCTTGTTTTTAATAAAACAATAAGAAATATGCATATAATAAATAATACTGCTAATAATAATAATAACATCATACAAAAGCAAGTTGTCGTGAATTAACTGAAAAAAGCCCCCTGAGATGAAGAAGGCATGGAGGCGGTGGTGTTTATATTTATGTATAATATAAAAAAATATATATATAATTTATTATTTATAAAATAATATTTTTTGTAATATTTCATTCATTCATTCATTCATTTTCTTTTCAGCTTAGTCCCTTAATTAATCTGGGGTCGCCACAGTCGAATGAACCGCCAACTTATCCAGCACATGTTTTATACAGCGGATGCCCTTCCTGCCACAACCTATCTCTGGGAAACATCCATACACACTCATTTACACTCATACACTATGGACAATTTAGCTTACCCAATTCACCTATAGCACATGTCTTTGGACTGTAAGGGAAACCAGAGCACCTGGAGGAAACCCACGCGAACCAGGGAGAACATGCAAACTCCACACAGAAACGCCAACTGACCCAGCCGAGGCTCGAACCAGCGACCTTTTTGCTGTGAGACGACAGCACTATCTACTGCGCCACTGCATTGCCCTGTAATATTTTTATTCTTTTATTCTTTTTTATTTGTAAAGATATTTGCGTACTGCTGTACATCCTGCATATTTTAAGCAATGTGTAAGCAAGGGGCACAACTAACACGCAGTCTGTTTTAGTTTCTCAAAATAGCAACGTGCCAACAATGCACCTTAAAACACCTCTTTTCTAGACCGGAACACCTATGAGTCCACAAAGTGGCGTAAATGGATTTGCTATTTAAACAACATGGCGGAAAATGGGAAAATTAGGGTTGCGCTGGTCTGAAAATAATAACACGCCAGGTGTATGATAGGGCCCTTTGTTTTCGCAAATACACCAGAGGCTGCTTTGTACACTTTTTGAGATCTCAAATTTCTCTCGAGTGGCATTTGTGCCTGCTCTTCTCGCCTAAATCCACTAGAGGCCGTTGTCAACTGACTGTGACTGAATGCCTGACAGGCTGACTGACTGACCGATCAACTGACCCACCCTCCTCCTCCCCTAAACCCAACCAATATTTTCAAAAGCACCAATTGACCTTCCCACCCACTTCCATAAACCCAACCAACAGTTTTAAAAAGCAATTCACCCTGTTATGCACTTGTTTATTAATTTTTTTTTGGCCTTTCTTTGTCTTACTCACTTTCTGGAACTGTTCTTCACTGGACTCGAACCCCGTCGTCGTGTTCAACTCCACTCTTTATGTCTCATGTTTGCTGACATGCATGGTGAACTACCGGACAAACTGGTAACAGCAGGAAAGGCGTCCATATAGAGGTAAGCTGTCAGGAACATCGTCATAACGCCCTGTAGCATTCATTTTAAAGACAAAATGCAGCCATACGTACTTCTGGCTACATAATTCGAGATCTCCAGATATGTAAATATGGCTACAATTTCAGATTAAGCCTATATTGCAACAATTGGGACATCAACAAAGTTCTCATAATGCACCATCTTCTTGTAATACGTGTCATAACAGTGTTATTATACACATTTGTGTTCCGATATGTTTAAAGAATATGCACGCACACACATACAAAATAATACAATAAAGAGTGAGAGACAGAGAGAGAAGATGTCTTAGAATTAGACTTGGAACAAGGACACAACATTAAAGATCTTACGGTTTCCCAAGGTAATTTTTCTGGGGAAAAATTATTTGTGTTCTTTTTACAAGGACAGGCAATGAGTGACAGTGTGCATGTGTGCTTTATAGTGGCAGTGATGAGTGCTCACAAGGGACAGGCGAATGTGATTAGAACTCTGCAGAACATGTTTTATTTTAATTATCATTTTTTTCTGTGTTCAGAGTCTCATGCCAGGTTGCATTTCTAACTTAAAACAGCATTTGAGACTCTGCTTGCATTCTTCATCCAACACCTATTTCAACAGGCTTCCCAACCAATGCTACAAATGTGTGCAGACAGATCACGAATCAGAAAACCTTGGAAAACGTCCTTCGGTGATTTGTATACCACTGAATATGAGATTTAATATAAGAAATTAAAGTAATAACTCCGGATATTAGGTTTACTGAAGCATTTACTTTAACGTTTTTTTAACACTGCTTTACAAGTCATGGTTTATTTATCCACTTTATAAATCTTTCATTAATTATTTGTTCATGTTTTGCATCTAAAGTTTAAGCAATTCCATATTTTCTAAAACATTTATAAACATTTACCATTAATCATTTAGTGTTTGTATGGGAACTCTGCTTTTCTTACTGTGTAAGGTGAAGTCTGTTTGCATAGGCAAAACATAACAATTGGTTTTACAATGTGGTTATGAGTTATTAAATTTTATGTCAACATTTTGACAGCATTTGAAAAATGAATAAATCATTTATTCAAATCTAACAACCTGTTTACAACATGTTAAATCCAGTTGTACATTAATTAAAAATAACATTACGTAATGTTCTCCAAGTAGGGTGCCACAGTGGCGTAGTGAGTAGCATGTTCGCCTCACAGCAAGAAGGTTGCTGGTTTGAGCCCCGGCTGGGTCAGTTGGCATTTCTGTGTGGAGTTTGCATGTTCTCCACGTAATTGCGTGGGTTTCCTCCGCGTGCTCTGGTTTCCCTCACAAGGCCAAAGACATGTGGTATAGGTGAATTGGGAAGGCTAAATTGTCCGTTGTGTATGAGTGTGTATGGATGTTTCCTAGAGATGGGTTGCAGCTGGATAGGCATCCGCTGCGTAAAATATATGCTGGATAAGTTGGAGTTTCATTCCGCTGTGGCGATCCCAGATTAATAAAGGGACTAAGCCGAAAAGAAAATGAATGATTGAATGTTCAGACATCAGAGGCGCCACCTTGTGTTTCCAACCATAATTTTAAAAAGTGGAAGGAGAATTGTTCGGAGACATGGGACATTAGAGTTGCAGTGCATGTGCTGCAACAAAGCTTTTGTTTTCATTTCCCGCTTTGAGAAAGCAGCTGGCGTGTGGAACCACATTTGTGAATTACAGTGGTCTGCTAACACGTGACAAAAATATGTTTGTGAGGAACATTTTTTACCCAAGAGCTTTTTGAATCTGGAAATGGTGAAATCCGGATTTGCCGCTCATCTTCTTTTAAAAAATGATGGTATTTCCAGTTTGTGTTGATGTTTGTCCTGTCTACAGATTTGATAAGTGTTTGATCAGTTCTTTGTTTAAGTTTATTCAAATGGCTTTTAAGTTTTTAACGACATAGTGGGTCAAAATAAGTTTACAGTACGTTAATATTACTACAATATTAGGTAACACTATATTTTGATGGTTCAATTGAGTATTAGTTGACTGTCTGCTTAATATCTGTTGATACTGACATTTAACTGTCCATCAACAGACATCGAACTGACTATAAGACACTTTGCAAGTACATGTCAACTTACACTAACCCTAAGTGAAGTTTCACTAACTAATTTCGAGAGGAGCACGTGATATGATTGACTTCAGCTGATTCCCATTGCTAATCATTAGCCTATCAGATCATCCTAAACTTACTATATATATCCTGCCTAAACTTTATTCCACATCTTCGTTTCCGGAAGAAGGCTCCCGACAGGGCTGCTCCAGCTGCCTTCACGAGTTTAAGAAAACTCTCTCTACAAACTTTTGCAACTACAACAAAACAACAACAACAGCAGCAGCAGCAGCAGCAGCAATTCATTTGGAGCCATCTTCAACAACAGATAAACATGAACAGGAACAATACTCCGCTCTCCCCGAAACACCAGCCCAGGGTTAACAACATCAAGCCCAGCCCGGAAGCCGGCTAAACACCGAGGCTCCTCTAAGGCCTATCCGCTCAACCATGACAAGAACCCAACACCGCATTCAATCGTCATCTTCAGTCACTCCAAATCGCCACCTACCTTCTCCAGCTTCTTCCTATGCCTCTGCAAGATCATCATCCCTCACTTCCAACAAGATGACCACATCAGAAATCCGCCAGCCTCTCACAAAGCGAAATCACCATCCCCACCTGCTGCTATGATCCAATCTGCTATAATTCTACGGATCTACTCCGCACTCGCTCCCGCCACGCCCCCTGATCCTCAAGCGGTGTAGTGGCGTCCCTACTATCGTCGGTAGAGAAAGCAATAGTAGCATGAAAGTCAGACTCCGTAGGCAAATAGATGCAAATAAAAAATGTCTTTATTTTCCAAACAACAGAACCCAATGCATCTTATCACAGCACTATGTCTAGCTTAAAGTTTCATAACAAACGCTGAGTCACGGTCACAACTGTGCTTCCTGGTAATGCTCTCTCTCTCTCCACGCAGTGCAGGCACCGTAAGGTAATGTTGTACTGACACCTTGTGGCCAATCGCCAATTTACAATCTTGGCTCCTACAAGGGACACACTGGAAATAAGCGGTACCAGCAGCAATACTAGCAGACGACGGATCTAACCTTCCTATCAGAATTTTCTCAGGATGCCGTATTCTTTCCTGTGCGGTCTGCTGTTAAAACCTGCTCAAGACAACCTCCTGCCCCTTCACAATCCCCTTCTCTGAAAGAACTTCAATTCCCAAAAATCCACCAGCAACGTCCCCAGCCCATCTACCTCTGCTAACCCGCTCTACTTCCTCCTTTTTCTCAAACCCTCTCTCCCCCCTGTCTTGCAATAACCCTAATGCTACAAGATGCCTTCATCACAGCTATATAAATATAT
>CAIGQQ010006051.1:805840-816633 GCA_903798035.1 Danio albolineatus | reverse complement strand
CTCACATGGGACCCACATAAATTGCCCATTTTAGCCCATGCCCACATGGAACCCTTGCTGCCCAGATATAACCCATATGGGGCTCACATATCAATGTTGGCTGGGATAATTTACCTCAATCTGGCAACATACGTTACAACTCAGGTGCGCTGTTGATTACTGCGCAGGAGGTAGATGCGGGACTTGAACGATGGCAGTAGCAACAAGCAGCTGCATCAGTAGTAGTAAACATGATGGAAGGAAAGGAGTCAGGTTGTGCTTCGGCAAAGAAAAAAATATATACATGTAAATTTAACAGCAGCTGGACGGAAGAATTCAAGTTTTTGTCTAGAATCCACCTTGACGACGCCCACGCTTTCTACAAGGTGTGTCGTATAGATTTGGTCAGACACAGTGGGAAAACGTCATGGTTACTTCCGTAACCCACGTTCCCAATAGGGAACGGAGACATGTGTCTGAATCTCAGACAATGGGAGTTGCTAGACGACCAATTGTTCTGAAGATCAAGAAAACGGGCCAATGAAATGCCAATTGCATTGGCGGAGCTTCGCTCCACAGCTGAACCTGATGAGCTTGTTAGGGCTATATCAGTCAGCTGCGGAGGAGCTCCTTCAGAATTGCCTGCTGAAGAGCCGATCACTCAGCTCCCAGCTGGAGACTCAGGTGCTGTGGCAGAGGAGACACACATCTCCGTTCCCTATTCGGGGAAAGTGGGTTACGGAAGTAACCATGACGTTCCCCTTCATATGGGAACTCCGACGTGTGTCTGAATCTCAGACAATTGGAGACTGTATGGAAAACGCCACAGCAGCTAAGCCCGTCACGCTCCTGATGTGCAGATTGCCAAGCATAGCGTGAGCGCACTGACATCACCAAAAGCGCAACCTTTCAACGTCCCTAGGCCCTTAATTACCATTAACATGGGAATAATAATTTATTATTGGGAGTCGTAATTTGCCTTCACCTAGCTAATATAGACTAGGAATTTTTTGAATACGACAGTACGTTGGGAAAGCGTCAGTCCCCGAAGGGGGAGGACGCTGCAGAGGTCATCTGCTACCCAATAAGGGGGAGCTTGATAACAATAAAACATATGGACTAACCCTGAATAGGGGGAGTACTACATACGATAGGCTGGTTAGCTGTTAGGGAAGACACGGGACCACCTGGAAAGGGGGGAACACATCGTGGTAGAAATGCATATGGCATCACCGAAAGAGGGGATTGCACATAGCTGGCACCGAACCTCAGTATGCGGGTTGACCACAAGGGGGCATACCAGTACAACACACTGAGCCATGCACTTGACTCCTCCGCTGAGTCAGGTGCTGGGGGCCTCGGAGGAATTCTCTAGGGTTCGCCTGAAAGGGGAAACTTACTAGTAGAATAATGAAAGCGCACGTATCTCCGGGTTAGGGAGCCTGGCGCAGCAAGCGTTTGTTGACACTGAGCCTAATTTTCTCCCGATTGATCGGGGTTACCCAATAATCTGGAGAAAACCGGCTCCACTCGAAGGTTATAAAACCTCGCGAATGTATTGGGTGTCGCCCAGCCCGCAGCTCTGCAGATATCTGTGAGAGAGGCACCGCATGCTAACGCCCAGGAAGAAACGACACTTCTAGTAGAGTGCGTTCTCACATTTAGGGGGCGCGGCTCGCCTTGGCATTCATAAGCCAGCGCGATGGCATCAACTAACCAGTGGGCCAACCTCTGTTTTGATACGCCACTTCCCTTCTGCCGACCACCATAACAGATAAAGAGCTGTTCACAGGATCTTATGTTTTGCGTTTGTTCAACGTAAAGGCACAAAGCGCGTACGGGACAAAGCAGTGAAAGGGCTGAGCCTGCCTCCTCCAAGGGCAGCGCTTGCAGGTTCACCACCTGATCTCTAAATGGGGTGGTAGGAACCTTGGGCACATAGCCGGGCCGGGGTCTCAGGATAGCGTGAGAGTAGACCGGCCCGAATTCAAGGCACGATTCGCCGACCGAAAATGCCTCCAGATCCCCGACTCTCTTAAATGATGCCAATGCGGTCAGCAGAGCTGTCTTTATAGACAGAAATCTAAGTGATACTGACTCGAGTGGCTCGAACGGGTCCCTCTGCATACCTGCCAGGACTACAGAGAGATCCCAAGAGGGCACGAGAGGGGGGCGGGGTGGATTTAAACGCCGCGCACCTCTGAGGAACCGGATGATTAGATTATACTTCCCGAGCGTGTTGCCATCCACCGCGTCGTGATGAGCGGAGATGGCAGCCACGTAAACCTTCAGTGTGGAGGGCGACAGCCTACTCTCCAACTTCTCCTGAAGGAAGGATAACACAACGCTAATCTGGCACATTCGGGGTTCTTCTCTGCGAGAAGCGCACCACTCAGCGAATAGACTCCACTTCAGGGCGTAGGCATGCCTCGTAGAGGGTGCTCTAGCCTGAGTGAAGGTGTTAACCACCGAGGGAGGTAAATCACCTAATTCTGAAGGAGCTCCTCCGCAGCTGACTGATATAGCCCTAACGAGCTCATCAGGTTCAGCTGTGGAGCGAAGCTCCGCCAATGCAATTGGCATTTCATTGGCCCGTTTTCTTGATCTTTAGAACGATTGGTCATCTAGCAACTCCCATTGTATGAGATTCAGACACACGTTCCCATATGAAGGGGAAACGCCATTACTCAGCATGTGAAGTCACAACGGCACTAAAATTGTAAGTTATGTTGAAATTGTTAATAATGTTCAATTCCTTAGAGAGTTTATTGTTATAGTTTCGCTTTACAAGACCTCATTGTGTCACCAGGAGCCATGGATATTGCTTTGGGCTCATTTGTATGTTTATTTTGTTATTTGTGTTTTTATTTTTAACCTGAAAAACCATCAGCATTCTACTGAAGAAAAAAAATTGCACTTTTGTATGTGTTGGATGACCTGTGGATGAGTAAACATACTGGAATTTTTTTATTTAATATGTTACAAACAATACGCCTCACAGCAAGAAGGTTGCTGGTTCGAGCCCCGGCTGGGTCAGTTGGCATTTCTGTGTGGAGTTTGCATGTTCTCCCCGTGGTTGCGTGGGTTTCCTCCGGGTGCTCCGATTTCCCCCACAAGTCCAAAGACATGTGGTATAGGTAAATTGGGTAGGCTAAATTGTCCGTAGTGTATGAGTGTGAATGTGTGTGTATAGATGTTTCCCAGAGATGGGTTGCGGCTGGAAGGGCATCCGCTGCGTAAAAAATATGCTGGATAAGTTGGCGGTTGATTCCGCTGTGGCGACCCCGGATTTATAAAGGGACTAAGCCGACAAGAAAATGAACGAATGAATGTTACAAACAATGTTAAAAGTCATAATAACACATTTAAAAATGATATGAGAAAATAATTTTACTCCATGTCATTTGTATTTTATGTAAATACCCCCACCCCTACCCCCCGTTGATAATCCCCCGGGATTTCAAAACCAAATGATGACAGGTATGTCTGCGACGCTATCCACCTCCACATCCATGCTCTTCACTTTCGTCCGCAACACCTCTCTCTCTTCCGGTAACATGCCAGATCCGTTGACCCGATCTGTTCCGGGACCTCGCAAATTACCAATTAAGCATTGGGTTCACATAATCACATATTCAGCCTGTATCCAGCCCATATGTTTTTTGTGCATTAAGAACAAGCACCGCACAATCCCATTCAGTCAGACAGGACATCAATGAGTAAAGGCTTTGGGGATGGGACAAATGTCTCCATAAATCCCTTTGGCCAGTCTGAACACGCTCACCTGCGACCTATTTAAACCTGCACCTTTACCATGACTTACACTCACTGTGCTCAAGGCCACTGATGTCATCCATCCATGTCCAGACTGCAGGTCTGCTTTTAATTCGTTTGGACAGAGAAGAACTGGTCCCCCGGTCTCTTCCAAGGTTTTTTCTCTATTTTCCTCCACTGGTAGTGTTTTGGTTTCTTTGTACGGTTGCCTTAATGCTTGCTTGATTGGGTTCATTAGAATTGCCTGTCAATAGACCGTCCTTCAACAGTGACCTTTATATTTAAACAAGAGCTGCACTACAATTCTACCTACCTAATATAAAGACTATGCTCCACAATTATGAAATTTTCTCATCTGACTTTTACAACTTGCTTTATCATTCTTGTAATTTGTCAGTTTTACACAATCCACATTGTAAAAAGCACAATATAATTAAAAGTAACTTGACAACGAAGTACTATTTATTCATTCATTTTATTTTCAGCTTAGTCCATTTATTAATCAGGGGTCACCACAGCGGAATGTACCGCCAACTTATCCAGCACATGTTTCACACAGCGGATGCCCTTCCAGCCACAACACAACACTGGCAAACACCATACACAGTCCTTCACACACATGCTCTACGGACAATTAAGCTTACCCAGTTCACCTATACCGCATGTCTTTGGACTTGGGAAACCAGAGAACCCGGAGGAAACCCACGCGAACATGGAAAGAACATGCAAACTCCACACAGAAATGCCAGATGACCCAGTGAGCGTCTTGCTGAGAGGCGATTTTGCTAACCACTGCACCACCTTGACAGCAACAAAGTACTATACTATTTAAAATGAAGACAAAGATGTATGTTTTGACGGAGGTTCAATTGGGAGAGCTTGTAAAGTAATTGCATTCAGTGGTGGATAAAGTACTTGAAAGTCAAGCTTGAGTTCTGATATCTTGATAGAAAATTACCTTGGTATGAGTTAAAGGGCACCTATTATGCCCATTTTACAAGACATAAAGTTTCTTATGTGTCTAAAGTGTGTATGTGAAGTAAGAGCTCAAACTACCCCACAAATACAGTATATATATATATATATTTTGGGGGTGCTGAGTTTTTAAACACCAGTAATGTTGAACCTTTCGGCTGGCATAAGAGACACTTTCTCCAGTACAAATTAGTAAGTAACAGTATGTAAGTTTGACACCTAGTTGAACTATAGGTATTGCTCTTCAGGATTAAAACAAACACAAGTGCAGGTTGCCAGATTGAGGGCAGGAGCAAGTGATTTAAACTGTGTTCTAAATAAAAGCAACAACACCCGACAAAGGAATTTTTTTCCTAACCAACACCTCAAATTGATATATTAGAAACGGCTTCTATTTCTCAGGAGAACAACAGGAAACTATGACAATGTTCACCTCAGATAAACCTGCTTTACAACGTGAGTTTGAATGCCATTTTACATGACATTTATTGCCATATACGCATATAAGCAGCAGCAATAGTTCACCTCAGATCATGAAAACAAAATAAATTGTTTGAAATTGAACTTTAGAACTAAACATATATGAGTGATTCAGTACATTTAATAATATTAAAGAGATTTATTATGTATTAATTAGATCATAAACCTTGTCATTTCGCAAGTGAGTGCATATTCTGTGCTTCGGAAAGGCTGTCTGGTCTGGTGCAAACAGCCAAATTGCGTATCTTGTCACGAAGTGTGTCAGGACACGTGGTTACAATGTAACCTGCTCACCTAATGTTTACGTTTGTAATATTTATATCATGCTAATTAATGACCTCATGTGAAACTGAATCTGCGTCTCCTTTCGAAGTCTGCTACTGTCCACCGGGAGTCGCATTTCGGTCACAAACGCATGTTTTCAGACCCTTTTTTGATGAAATACAGTGTTTTCCATCACGGCATGGGGTGCTGAAATATAATTGGCTAAACTGGCATTTGGCAGGTCAAAATTACCAAAACAAAGACAGTGTTCTGGCACGGAAAACACATTTTTAAAGCAGAATAACTGACTTCAGCATTGTTTTTTCAGATAAACAATGTTTTCAGATAAGACAATGTTTACTTGGTATGTTTCTTAAATATCTGCAAACATAATATGATATTTTTATGCTTTGTAAGAGTCAAAAACTTACATACAGTTTTAAATTAGGCTAAATATGGTTAGGGGTGTTCATCTTCATCACAGCAGTCATTTGTCATAGGAGTAACTGGTTTGTCTTATTGTCGAGCATTATTGGGTTCAAAAAATTAAATAAATCGTAAAGGTTGTGTGAGGCCTGGATTCCATATATAAATAATTGTATAATTAATTGAAGTAAATAATTGAATTAAAAATAATAAAAATAATTGAAGTAATGCAGTTGGCTCTGATTTGTCAAACTGACTTGCAGTCTTTGTTTCTGTGGTTTAATTTTGTAGTACCAAATGTACTTTGGGGAAACCCTAATCCTAACTCAGCCTGAATCTGAGGCATGCTGGCAATGGAGTTGAGGATCCACATGCAGTTTTATTAAGTAGTCAGACAGGCAATGTTCAAACACAGAAGCAAACAGGTACATGCAAGAAAATCCGGAAGTGTAGTCAGGCAACTGTCAAATGGTTAATGTGGGCAGCAGACAACATAAATAAAAGAACAAGGCAAGGCCAAAGACATGTACTGCATCCCAATTCGCATACTATCCATCCTAAATAGTATTTGAAAAAATAATTACTACGACCCAAATCGAAGTATGCTAAAAATAGTGTGCCAAAGGTTCCGGGATGGTTTACTATTCCCAGTCAAAACTTTAAGTGTTGAACTGACCATACTCTGACCTACTGCTGATATTGTTAACATTACATAGCGTGTTGAACGTGAATTTGACTATAACTACAAACGCGGGTAAGTAAACTACAAACGTGATGGACGTGTGAAACCAACCATCAAGTAGAGAGGCTTTGGTAAAGATTTTTGTATCACTGTTAATTAATATCTAGCCAACTGAAAAATATTTAAATCACGTTGTCTGTGTTATATTTCATCTGCAACAACAATACTGAACTTATATAAAGATGTGTTTGGACATTAACGTCTGAATGCAGAATTATCCCATATAATAGGTGATTAACCTGCTAAGTAAGGAAGGAAATTAAATACGACAAAAATGTGGATGATTTGTAGATGATTGACAGGGCTCATAACTAAGAAACACAATAATCTGTTAACAAGGAAGCAGTATGTCCCAAAGCTGGCATACTCTTCAGTTACACACTCAAAAATATATATTTTTCCTTCACTGAAAAGTACATACTCTTCAGGCGTAGTATAAGTATGTAAATTGTGACGCAGCAATGCGCTACATGTGAACTGAATAAACTAAATTGGCCATATTGTTTGAGTGCATCAGCGTGCGTGTGTATGGGAGTTTCCCAATGCTGGGTTGCGGCTGGAAGGGCATCCACTGTGTAAAACATATGCTGAAATAGTTGGCAGTTCACTCCACTGTGGTGACCCCTGATAAAGAAGGGACTAAGCCGAAGGAAAATGAATGAAGGAAATACTTAGCAGTGCACAATACTACTTGGAAATTGAGTTTTGATATATTCACAGTAAGAAATGTGGGTAACACTTTATTTTGATGGTTCATTGGAGTATTAGTAGACTGTCTGTTTAATATCTGACATTCAACAGACATTTAACTGACTATAAGAAACTTTGCAAGTACATGTATATATCAACTTACACCAACCCCAACCTAACAGTCTACTCATAATCTAATGAGAATTAGTTGGCATGTAGATGCAATGCAACTTAAATTCAACTAATGGACCATCAAAATAAAGTGTGACCATTAATCCATTTTACCAAACTGTACAATGTATTTTTGTCTGCTCCAAAAAAATATATACCATTGGGTCAACATTAATTTAGTAGCCTTTGTAATTCAAAATTGAACTTCCATCTTGCAAACATATGAGGGTGATTTATCTTTGAGGCATCACACGTGCATTTAAACTCGAAGATGTTGTTGTATTGTTTTTGAAGCCTGTTGAATCAGTAAATTAATATGCAATAAGCTTTCATTCCTATTCTTGTTAAATATAATTTCTGACATTTTGACAAATGTGTAGCGTGCACCAATATTTGCCTTAAATGAAACCTTTCTCTACATATGTGTGAAGGTGCTGTTCTGATTCTCCCGTGTACTTTGTAATCAGTGTGTTTACATGCTTGCCTTTCCAAACATATAGCCTTTCAAATTGATATATTATGCATGTTTTCATATATTATGTGCAACATTCATCAAACCGTGCACTCTTTGTCTCTGTCACCGAATACATGTTCTTTGTAGTTCATGATTAAATGCATGAAGAATTCCTCTCATCTATAGAAGTGCTTTTTTTTCCTCCAGGCATTTCTTCAGCCTTCACAGCCTCATTACAGTAATAAGAACAATATTGAGTGCATCCTTTCAGAGAACATGAACACAAACACTGGTTAATGTACACTGATACTTGCAATAATGGTTTATCAGCCGAGCCAACTGCTTCTGCGGATGAAACAGATCTGATGTGATTGAAATTCTGCTTTTTTCGCTTTCAGGAGAGTATTTGCATTGTGGTTTCATTGATTTTCATTAACTATGTTCCAGCCATGCACAAAGCATGATTTACAGGGATACTTCAGCCAACAATGGACATTTACTCACTATTTAATCAACCTCAAGCGGTTCTGAACCTCGGTTTCTGCAATCTGTTGAACACTGAAGAAGGTAGTTTGTAGAAAGCTTAAAACCGGTAAACATTGACTTCCATAGTAGGAAAAACAAATACTATGAAATACTACCTGTAATACTAAATAGAAACAGTTAAGATGCAAAACCTTCTTTAATCCACCAGACCTCTTTTTTGTAAATGAGCATTTTCTGCCAGGCTCCTATAATTATGTTCAGAAGTTTCATTTTATAAGTAATGATAAGGTTATTAGCTAGTAAATAAAATAACTTTTTTTTTTAAATGTCACTTTAGACAACTCTTTGGTTTTTAAGGAGGTAGATTTTCTTTTGCGTTAAAACCAGCTAAATCCACTTGTGCTTTTTTTGTAAAAACCTCTAAATCCACCTATTGGGACAAGACGGTATACGTTATACGTTGAAAATATCTAAAGATGCAGATAGACATCATTGAATGAATGAATAAAATCTTTCAGGTAAGTGCATTAAAAAATAACATTTCAAGAGGTCACACTTAGCTGATGATTGGTAATTTATGCTATGCTGTCCCGGGAGAGAGCCCTGAGCTCATAAGATCCTCGAGCCCGGGGCTCCCTCCCGTTTGCAGGGCGAGAGGGGAGTTTGAGCTCAGGTAGATCTCGAGAACCCCCTGCCCTCCTGCTGTTCATAAATTGCTATGAGGGTATGCTGCTGGTGGAATTTGGGTATGGTGCTGCTTTGTTTAAGTCAATTTACTTATGTCTCATGTTTCGGACTGTGGGAGGAAACCGGAGGACCCGGGGAAAACCCACACGAGCACGGGGAGAACACGAACTCCGCACAGAAATGTCAACTGGCTGGGTAGAGGCCCAAACCAGAGGCATTCTTACTGTGAGGCAACAGTGCTAGCCACTGGGCCGCCATGCTGGAAAAGGGTGGAGAGGGGGTGGAAGGGGGGATTCTTCAAGACGAAGAGGACTAAGGTAAGATGCTTTGGTTATTTATACAAGGATTGGAATCATCTGATTGGTGGATTGTGCATTAGCTTGACTCTGGGCCAGCCGTGTCAATCATAAGAAAAGCACTCCTCTTGAAATTTGTTTATAACTAAACTTCACTAAAATTGGCTTTAATTAAATCTTAATAATCTGTAGTCATTTGTAATATTTGGGACTTAGGTTTAATGTAAGTAGAGCAATGTAAACATTGCAAACATTGAATACTAAGCTTGTAAGATTCAAATAATGAAGTGTAAAAACATTATGAAACATCAATATCTGGGCATTGTCCATTAATATAAAAAGCTTATCAGATGTATAGTTTTACACATTATATTTATCTTTTCAAGGGGTCACACTTGGCTGATGATTGACAATAAAGCTTGTTTGGCATGCTGTCCCGGAAGAGAGTCCTGAGGTCATGAGATCCTCGAGCCCTGGGCCTTCTGTTTGCAGGGCGAGAGGGGAGTTTGAGCTCAGGTAGATCTCGATGAACTACCCCGACTTGTTTCTGCCTAATAGGATGGCTAAGAAGTGATGTACACTTGCTAAGAGCTGGGCTATGGATTATGTATCGATTTGGCTATGTATCGATTTGGTATGTTCTGTTTACTTAGGTTGCATGTTTTTGGACTGTGAGAGGAAGCCGGAGAACCCATGGAAAACCCATGCGAGCAAGGGGAGAATGAGCAGACTCCGCACAGAAATGTCAACTGGTTTAGTAGGGACTTTAACAAGAGACATTCTTGCTGTGAGGCAACAGTGCTAATCACTGGGCCACCGTGTCACCTATCTGGAAAGGAGGAGGAGTAGTAGTAGTAGTAGAGGTGGGTAGGGGGTGGATTCTTCAAGACGAATACTGAGATACCAAATAACTCTGGTTATTTTTAGTGAGTTAGGAATCATCTGAATGGTGAATCAATCGTGAGCTGATGCGGTACTGGCTGTGAGCAATCATAAGCACGTGACCCTCTCGAAATTAGTTCATAAATAAACTTCACTTAAAAAATATCTTACATTAGGATATAAAACACACAGTAGGGCTACTAGGCAAAAGGGATGTCTCCCTGATACTTTTAGATCAAGGGTGCTCAACCCTGCTCCTGGAGATCTACCTTCCTGCTGAGTTCAGCTTTAACCCTAATCAAACACACCTGAACCAATTAGTCAGGACCTGAACAGCACTAGATAATTACAGGCAGGTGTGTTTGATATGGGTTGCAACTGTAATCTGCAGGACGGTAGATCTCCAGGAGCAGGATTGAGCACCCCTGTTTTAGATACTATCATTCATTCATTCATTCATTCATTCATTCATTCATTCATTCATTCA
>CAIGQQ010006051.1:763062-787001 GCA_903798035.1 Danio albolineatus | reverse complement strand
AAAAAAAAAAACGTGATTGCATGAGCACACATTGCTTTGCGTCTTATAAACACAACCATGTAACGCCAGGTAGTGACACTGACAACGACGGTTAGGATCCAATCACAGATTTATTGGTAAGTCAGCAAAGCAGTGGTCAACAGGAGCAAACAGATGTATACAGGTAATCAGAATCGTAGTCGTAGAACAGGCAGAAGGTCAATAAGGCTGGTAGCAGGCAAGGATAAACAAATAAGCAAGGTGAGGATCAAAACACTGTAAGACAGGACAAAGGAAACACGTTGTGATGTCACTTACAGAAAACAATACTCAGCAACGAGGATGAGTGTATGTGCTTTTCATGCAGTGTGTGTAATCAGTCCAGCAGCAGCTTCAGCTGTGAGAGTCTAATCAGATGGTGACTTGGAACAGGTGTTTGTGTGTTTTGCATGCCTGGATCTGTAGTCTATACATTGTAGTCTCAATCTATACACTGTGGACCACCCCTTTTAAAAAAATAACAGATTCTTGATTTCTTTTCATTTTACAATTTTTTTTTGCATTCATTACCAGTGATTGCACACATATTAACCCTTTGATGCACAAGCTTAAAACCCCTTCTAATACACAAAATGGGTCTGACATGACCCATATTCATTTCCTAGGTCATTTCCTTCTACCCTGGGCATTTGTTTATTTATTTATTTGGTTTTATCTTTTGAACGCACTTTATTTCAGCATTATATGTTCGCTGATTCATAAATTCCATAATCCATGAATATTCAAAATATACATTTTTTCATTTACCACAAATGAATGATTTATTTTTTTCTTAGGTTTTGCATTACTACATCAAGTCTACACACATGGGTCAAAATCCATCTGTGAAAACATGAATAAATAAATAAATAAATAAAATAATTTAAAAACATCTACATCAGGGGTGTAAAAACTTAGTCTGGAGAGTCTTACTTGCTTCAACGCACCTGCCAGGAAGTTTCCAGTATTTATTGTAAGAGCTTGATTAGCTGGTTCAGGTGTGTTTGATTAGAGCTGGAGCTCCAGGACTCTCCAGGACAGCAGCCCTCAAGGACAGAGTTTGGACACCCCTGATCTACATAATAGTGTAATCCAATACAATTAATTATTTTTTATTATAAATAAATGATTTTTTTTTTTCCAACCTGCATATACTGTAGTATTGCTTGGATATTCCAGTGTAATACATACTATACAATCATATGTGTTTCAAAAGAACTTTGTTAGATAGAAAAACAAAACACAATGAATCAAAAGCTTTTTCATTCGTTCTTCAGCTTAAGGCCAGCTCACACTGTGTAATTTATTTATTTATTTATTTATTTTACAATCCTGAATGATTGTAGCATGTCAGCCTGCACGAACATGGCTCACATATCACACTGTAAGATCTCAGCCATCATAATGTCAGAGTGAATGACATTAAAGATACAAACATGGAAGAAAACTTCCCCGAAGTTTGACATCATCCACCCGTGACACTTTCACTATCCCGCATCCTGAAATAATTTCTCGAAGCAAACATAAGCAATCTGTAGCTGTAATTTGGCACACAGCACGCCTCAATAATAAGGCGTCGCATGGATTGTGTCATCAGATTCTGTGCTCCTTGGATTAACGCTGTTGTCACACTGCAGTATAGTGTCTAAAATCTGCTGACACTGCCAGAACTTCATCAGAGGGAAAATCTGAACACAACAGGCATTAAGCAGTTGTCTTTGAACATGTAAAACCAACAATCAAAGACTAGAGTATAGGATTATACAGTATAAGACTTAGCCTAGGATTTCAGGAATCTTTTAGAATTTCTCAAATTTGTCTTAGATGACAAAATCGTGGCTGAAATCTCACAGTGTGAGCAGAGCTTTAGTCTTTATTTTTAGAGGAGGCCACAGCGAAATGAATTGCCAACAATTCCGGCATATGTTTTACGCAGCAGATGCCCTTCTAACCGCAACCCAGTACTAGGAAATATCCATATACTCTCACATTCAAACACACACTCATACACTACGGCCAATTTAGCATGTCTTTGGACTGTGGAGAAAAGCGGAGCACCCGAAGGAAACCCATAATAACACGTGGAGAACATGCAAACAGAAATGCTCAGCCAGGATTCAAACTAGTAACCCTCTTGCTGTGAGGTGACAGTGCTACCCACTGAGCCACCTTGCCACCCCATCAAAAGCTTTTTTGGAGATAATCTCCATTCTGCTTTGCACTACATTCAAAAGCTCCAACTTGATAATTTAAAGGTCTCTCACTTTGGCAACCCAAGTCTAATTTCAAGTTACAGCAAGACTTTGGATATCAAAAGTGTCCATTTGACTGACTTCACACAGTATAGCATCATATTGAGTTGGAAGGCATGGTTTATTGAGATTTGAGATGGAAGGGCACCTCAAATGGTTTATGGAATAAGAAAACATAAATGCATATTGCTCATCAAATAAAGCTTTGTCTACATAAATGTGTATTTTAAAACAATTTTACCTTGATATAATTGTGTAAACAGTTATGTCCTTTGTTTGATGTCAGATTGTGTGCCACTATATCCTAAGGTTTCTAATTGACTAATTTGCTTTTTCATCCATCTTAGAGCTTTTAAATATGACTTTAGATTTATTAAACTGATTAATTAATACAATTAATAAGAAATATTATTACTAATAAACAGGGATGGGCAGTATTTATGATAGTACCTATTTTAAGTACAAAATAGTATTTTGTCATTTGTGCTTGATAGAGTTTATGAAAATGGGTAAATATTTTGTATCAAAATGTTTTAGTGTCTTGTATTTTTGTCGTTTCAAAATACTGTAAATAAATTTGTAAGAAGTCTACATGATGACATCATGAAACTACGGCCTCTGATTGGAGCTTACTTACTTATTTGCCTATACTTGAGATTAGAACAGAACATTTATTTATGATGAAGAAGGTGCTCAGTGATTGAAGTATGGAAGGAAATTATGCCTCAGATCATGGCGATACCTACAATATTTCACAGACTGTTTAAAATTCCAGTAGCATAGTTGGTGAATTGGAAAGATGTCTGCCTAAAGATGTCAAAGTGGGACAATATATGAAACACTAATATTCAATAATACAGCAATTCAGTCTATATAGACTAGTCAAAAACACCTGACTTGATGTAAAAAACGTTTATTTGCAAAAACTGATTTTGAGATGTTGTTTTTATCTTGTGCATTGACGAATTTATATGGAAATTGCATATGAAAATGACTAAAACTGGATTGTTTTATTTTTTTATTAGATTGAGTATTGAAGAGTTAAAAAATAGATTTATGAAAAAATTCATATAAATTGTGGAAAAAATTCATTTAAAAATGAAACACTTCATATATCACTCTTTTAAAACTCATTATTTGCATTTAACAGGGATTTCTGTATGAAATTTGTACAGAAAATATACTAAATGAATAAAAAAGAAGCCAGTAAAAAAATTATAAATATCTAGTCAATCTGCTAAAACTTGCAGCTTAAAACAGATAAATGCTGTTGCTATCAAATATTGTTTACTTCATGTTGAACAGTGGAGGGATTGATTGAAAAAGCCTATTTATGGAAGGTTTGCAAAGATGGTTCATGCTCCCTTGTAAAAGTATTTTGTAGTATTTTCAAAATACAAAATGCAGTATTTTATGTTGATACATTTGTGGCTGCTGTAGTTTATTTTGATACATCTATAAAGGAGGTATTTGGTATTTTATTATAAAATACATTTCAATGTATTTTTGCCTATCCCTGCTAATAAACAAAATGCATATATTTAATTTTTATTTGCAGTAAATTGTCAAATTTCAAAATACATGAGTGGTCCTATTTCCTCTCTTTGTGATGACATTGTGATTTTGTCAAGTGAAACGAACAGAGGATATCCCTTTATCAGGGAATAGCAGATAGAACACTCATACCTGTCAACATTGGGATGTGAAAATAAGGGATACCCCCTCTAAAAACTAAAAAGTTATTCGTATGATGGTAAAAAAACTGATCATTTCTAGTCAAACCATCGTTCTGCAATCTTTAACCAAAAACGGAAATAAGGGCAGTATTAATAGCTTAAAATGTGGGAGAGCACTGACATTGTGTGATTATATTGTATTGCAATATGGAGCGATTAAATGTTGATGTAAATCAAAAGTAATTCATAAATACTTGAAAATGAGATGATTTAATGACAATAAATCTCTGTGGTTACAACAGAATTAGTTACAAATAACTGTATAAAATAATAAAACATGAAATGATAAAAACATATGATAATAATTGTACCCAGCTTAAAAGTAAATTAAATTTACCCGAGAGAAAGTTAAACAGAGGGGGAGGGAGAGAGAGAGTCAGAGCAAGAAAAGCGACAGAGGAGAGTTTAACATCTATTTTGTATCTTTCTTGACCATGTGACCAAAGACCAAATGCTGAGACATTCAAACTGACCAATCAACATGTGACCACATCGTAAAACCCCCAAAGTCCACACACCTGGCCCTGATCTTATCAGTATCTGCCTTTGGAATTTCTGTGAGCCTTTGGTGAAAAAGACATGCTCTGCCATATAAACAAATGCATATGATAATTTTTATCCCTACAATTTGGAAAACTCCAGGTGTGAAACTGAGGCTGATGTTGTAAAATCATGTGTGCTGGTCTAAGGAGGGAGTTTATTTGGGTTTAAGTTGAATGGTAAAGGACAAGGATGTCTCGATACAGCTGAAGGCAAAATATTTAGCCCTCCTGTGAAATTTGAATTCGATTTTTTTTTGTGTCATGATCACCAGCGATCACTAATCATGTCATTTGTTCACCACAGATCGCTGGTGAACTAATGATATGATATGACAAAATAAGCAATCTTAGAGTTGAGTTTGGTAAAATATGAACAAACCTAATTGCTAAGTTATGTTTTTAAATAAAAACAAAAATAAAGATAAAATTCAATTAAATTCAATTCAATTCATCTTTATTTGTATAGCGCTTTTACAATGTAGATTGTGTCAAAGCAGCTTCACATGCATTATAAAAAATTTAAACAGTGTCAGTCCAGTTTTCAGTGTTGAAGTTCAGTTTAGTTCATTTCAGCATGGTTTAATAATCACTGCTGAGAGTCCAAACACTGAAGATTAATCCATCGATGCGCAGCCCTACAAGTCCCAAACCATGCAAGCCAGTGGCGACAGTGGCGAGGAAAAAACTTCACCAATTGGCGAAAGTGAAGACTTAAAAAACCTCGAGAGAAACCAAGCTCAGTTGGGCATGACCGTTTCTCCTATGGCCAGACGTCTTGTGCAGAGCTGCAGTCTAGGCGCCGGGGCTGGAGAACGCTGGACATCCATCACGGAGAGACCACAGGTGGGTCACCGGCTGGTGAACAGGCTGCCCCTTCGGGAACAATGCGAGGACTCGTCTGTCACAGGGATCGTCTTACAGGGATCGGTCTCATGCTCTCCACTCCTCCATGACCACCACAGCAGCTGCTCAGGATACGGCCTGATCCAGGATTATGGAAACCTCGGGAATAATAAAAAACGGACTAACATGAGCGCAGATGCCGTTCAAATTATAATGTCTTTTGGGGAGTGTTCCCGGCTCTGGTTGCCCTAAATAATGCAGACTAACAATCCTTTAGAGGATTTGGATTGCAAAGCATTTGTGTTTTATGTGTATACAAATGCAAAGAGATGTGTCTTTATTCTAGTTTTAAACTGACAGAGTGTCTGCTTCCCGAACTGTGCTAGGAAGCCTGTTCCAGAGTTTAGGTGCCAGATAAGAGAAAGATCTACCACCTACAGTTGATTTTGATATTCTGGGAATAATCAATTGTCCAGAATTAATTGAGCGTAGAGGACGTGATGGGCTATAATAAACCAGGAGCTCCCGCAAATACTGGGGAGCCAAGCCATTCAGGGCTTTGTAGGTAGTCAGTAAGATTTTAACATTTATACGATATTTAATAGGGAGCCAATGCAATGCTGAAAGAACTGGAGTAATATGATCATATTTCTTTGTTCTAGAAAGCACTCTAGCAGCTGCATTTTTAACTAGCTGAAGTTTGTTAATTAGGCCAACAGGGAAGCCGCCTAGTAATGCATTACAATAATCTAATTAAGAGGTCATGAAAGCATGAATGAGCTTTTCCACATCAGACATTGATAGCATATGTTGAAGTTTGGCAATATTTTTAAGATGAAAAAAAAAGCAGTTTTACAGATGCTTGAAATCTGGCCTTCAAATGACAGGCTGCTATCAAAAATCACCCCCAAATTTTTGACTGAAGATGAGGACTGAACTAAGAATCCATCAAGTGTTAGACAGTGTTCTAGGTTTTTGCGTGTGAGGTTTTTGGGACCAATAATCAAGACCTCAGTTTTAAAAGTGGAAGCTTACAGATCAGGGTAGAACTGAACTACAGTATTTGGTAAATAATGCTGAAAATTGCCCAAAAAGGGAAAAGAGATGATTACCCTGACAACAACCACAATCATTAACATGTTTAGAATTTTCAACATTAAAGACAGCCATCTAGATATCTTAGTGGGGTTGACAAATGTGTCAGCACATTCACTTGTGTTTCTGGATAACAGAGTATAGAACTTAAAATAGTAACTCAATTGTGACGCTTGAGCTCCTTTTCCTACTGTACCACACGTTGTCCTTCCAGTCAACATTCTATAAATATATTTCATTACAGCACTCTGTGAAATGCCAGCCTTCATTATTTTATTTTTATTTTTTTTACCATCTGGAAAGCCACAAGCATGCATCTGGCACATCTGTCTGGTAATTCAAAAAAACTTCAATTTACTGCATGTTTCTTTATTATGAAAAAAATATGTTTCTGTGTGTACAGAATGTGTTTAATCTACTTAGTTTTTCTATTGTGAAAATTTGAAGATAATGTCACTTCCTTAAATACAAATATTAAGTTGCTTGTTTGGAAAGGTGGCAGGAAACCACCTTTTCCAGAAACCATTAAAAGAGGAAAACAACTATCATCTAATCATCTGAAACAGTGATCGTCTGAAGGGGAACTCACACATCCATATTTTTACAGACTTGTTTTGTGCAGGGGTCTACAGTCATGTGGGGACAATAATGGACCTACAAAGTGGGGAGCATGGAATTGTCCAAAATCTACTGGTATGCTGAAGCATTAACAGTTGATTTCAATAGAACTAAGGAACCAAACCCCAGCCAATTTTCCTGGATTGCCAGACAGAGAAGCATGAGCAGCTGCCTTTTATCATGCCTTTTATCAGCAATACTCAACATTGGATGCAGTGGTGTAAAGCAAGTCTAGAGCATTTGTGACTTGCTTTACACCACTGCATCCATTGTTTTGTATTGCACTTGCTGATAAAAGGCTTGGATGCAGCTGATCGGCGATGGAATCACTGAGTGCCTAGTAATCTACTGACTACTGTGCATTTACGTGGCCTCCCACTTTGTGGTTGAGTTGAGTTTCTGTGTTTGCATGTTCTACCTGTGTTCGCGTAGGTTTCCTTCGGCTGCTCCATTTTCCACTACAAGTCAAAAGACATGTGTTATAGGTGAATTGGGTAAGCTAAATTGTTCGTAGTGTATGTGTGTGAATGAGAGTGTATGGGTGTTTCCCAGTGATGGATTGCAGCTGGAAGGGCATCCACTGCATAAAACAAAGAGTGGTCTTGTGACCGGTTGGGAAACACCCACACACTCTCTTATTGTTGTGAGACGATTGTGCTGCCCACTGCGCCACTGTGATCTAATTTTAATTGATCGCAAAATAAAGTTTCCCAACCCCATTTATTTCTTTAATCTTTTAAATCATAAATAATGTCCTTATTTTAGATTTTAAATGTTGGTGCACACAAGCCGTTTATCTTCTGTAAATGAAGACTTGCTTTATGTATTTATTATGAGAAGCGTTTGGGATTTAATGCTTTCTTTGATTTGCTGTATCCTGTACTTTGTATAAGGGGCCCGAGTGGATTGCACGTCTGTGAACTGTGAGCGGTCATGTTTGTTGAGCCCAGCAGTGCTCCTTGAGGATTCACATCTATCTTTCAATCCTTATATCTGTCAGAGCTGGAGACCACCCTATCTCCCCTGCCAAATGCATGCATGCATGCCACTTCTCATCTGTTCTCATCAGTTCTGACAGCATGATACGACACCTCATTAGCATTCAGCAGTGCGCGGAGAGAGTAGAAAGCTTAGCAGGTGTGACTTTTTTGTTGAACATGACAATCATATGGGATTATAAACTACATGGGAATAGCATTGATGTTGTTAAGAAACAGCGGCCCATGAAGTGTTTCAGAAAGTACATCTCTATTGGAGCAGCACGCTGCTAATGTATAATTGAAGGGTATGCACCGCGAAGCTGTGTGGAAAGCAAATGGACAACATCTTAATAAGTGTGGCTCAGGCTCACACTCTCACGGGTGATTTGGAATTACTCTTCAGACAGAGCTGTTGAAAGATAGCTGTTCACTAGAATAACTGCCAAATATGCCATGTACCGCAATTGTCTGCTATGACCAGGCACTAATTTTACATTTATTTATACCTTTTTTTAAACTTCAACATGCTATCAGTGTCTAATGATGAAATTTTAATTCATGCTTAATTCACGCAAGGCTAGTTTATTGTAATGCATTATTTGGTTGCCCTGTAGGTCTAATAAACACATTTGAGCTGGTTCAAAATTCAGCAGCTTGAGTTCTAAGCAGGACTATGGAATATGATCATATTAGTTTAGTTCCTAAACTCTCTTTCTCAAGTTCACAAGGCTGACAGTCTGTCAGATTCAACCGAGATTAAAGACACGTGTAACCGACATGTAAACACAAATGCAAAACTCATTCATTCATTCATTTTTTACCGCTTTTCTGGGCCGGGTCGTGGGGTTTAGCAGTCTTAGGAGAGAACCCCAGACTTCCCTCTCCCCAGACACTTCCTCAAGCTCCTCCGGCATCCGCTGCGTAAAACAAATGCTGGATAAGTTGGCGGTTCATTCCGCTGTGGCGACCCCAGATTAATAAAAGGACTAAGCTGAAAAGAAAATGAATGAATGAATTGACCACAATTCGGTCCTTCACTCTAAATTAAAATGAGCTATCAAAATTTGCCCTTATTTATTCATTCATTCATTTTCTTGTCAGCTTAGTCCTTTAATAATCTCAGGTCACCACAGTGGTATGAACCGCCAACTTATCCAGCATGTTTTACGCAGCGGATGCTCTTCCAGCTGCAACCCATCACTGGGAAACATCCATTTACACTCTTATGCACACTATGGACAATTTAGCCAATTCATCTATACCACATGTCTTTGGACTTGTGGGGGAAACCGAAGCACCCAGAGCAAACCCACACAAACACGAGGAGAACATGCAAACTGCACACAGAAATGCCAACTGACCCAGCCGAGGCTCAAAAAAGCGACCTTCTTGATTTGAGGAGATCGTGCTACTCACTGTGCCACCGTGACTCCCAAATTTGCCCTAATGTAATGACTTTTCATGACTTCTCGATTAGATTATTGTAATGCATTACTAGGCATTACTGCCCTGTTGGCCTAATTAACAAACTTCAGCTAGTTCAAAATGCAGCTGCTAGAGTGCTTTCTAGAACAAAGAAATATGATCATATTACTCCAGTTCTTTCAGCATTGCATTGGCTCCCTATTAAATATCGTATGAATTAAAAAAATTTACTGACTACCTACAAAGCCCTGAACGGCTTAGCTCCCCAGTATTTGAGGGAGCTCCTGGTTTATTATAGCCCATCACGTCCGCTACGCTCAAGTAATTCTGGACAATTGATTATTCCCAGAATATCAAAATCAACTGTAGGCGGTAGATCTTTCTCTTATCTGGCACCTAAACTCTGGAACAGCCTTCCTAGCACAGTTCGGGAAGCAGACACACTTTGTCAGTTTAAAACTAGATTAAAGACACATCTCTTTGCATTAGCATACACATAAAACACAAATGCTTCTAATCCTCTTAAATCCTCTAAAGGATTGTTAGTCTGCATTATTTAGGGCAACCGGAGCCGGGAACACTCCCCAAAAGACATTATAATTTGAATGGCATCTGCGCTTATGTTAGTCTGTTTTTTATTATTCCAGAGGTTTCCATAATCCTGGACCAGGCCGTATCCTGAGCAGCTGCTGTGGTGGTCATGGAGGAGTGGAGAGCATGAGACTGATCACTGTAAGACCTCAGTGACAGAGGAGTCCTCGCATTGTTCCCGAAGGGCCAGCCTGTTCACCAGCCGGTGACCCACCTGCGGTTTCTCCATGATGGACGTCCAGCGTTCTAGACTGCAGCTCTGCACAAGACGTCTGGCCATAGGAGAAATGGTCGTGCCCAACTGAGCCTGGTTTCTCTCGAGGTTTTTTAATTCTTCACTTTCGCCAATTGGTGAAGTTTTTTCCTCGCCACTGTCGCCTCTGGCTTGCATGGTTCGGGACTTGTAGGGCTGCGCATCGATGGATTAATCTTCAGTGTTTGGACTCTCAGCAGTGAATATTAGACCACGCTGAATTAAACTAAACTGAACTTCAACACTGAAAACTGGACTGACACTGTTTCAATTCTTTATAATGCATGTGAAGCTGCTTTGACACAATCTACATTGTAAAAGCGCTATACAAATAAAGATGAATTGAATTAACTGTTTATTTTAATACACAAATAAAATACATACAGCATAAATGCAGCTGTATTTCAGTGTGTGTACATCAGTAACAAGAACATACTTATCTCAATAATCACTCTTTGAACACTAAGAATATGTATGTGCGAGGTGACCTCTCATGTCATATCACACACATACAAATCAAAAAAGGTGAAGAGGCTGTCTTTATACTTAACAATATCATACATAATAAGGTGAAGACAAAATTGGCTTTGAAAAGGTTGACAGATTCCTCTCTTAGACTATTTTGTGATGCTATTAATATGTATAATTGCAGTTGTGTTCACTCCTTCAAGCAAGTAATCTGAGGTTCCATAGTAACTTCAAACGGCATTGTTTTCAATTCCAACAATGATAATAACCATTAGATATTTCCTGTGTTAATTACATGTCCTAGGATTTTTAATGTTCTTTTACTGCTCCCTAATCAGCGTTAGTGCCAACCTCACATTGGTATTCCAGACGCCTCTGCCCTTGGTACTTTTAAACTCACATTTACTGTCAGGAGCAGTTTGGTTTCTGCTCTATCACAGGGTTCAGCGATGAAACAGCCATGAGAACTAGACAGAATAATGTAGCAGAGGGCGTCAGTGACCTCTACTGAAAGTCTGTCAGCCGTACCCTCATTATTACATTCTCTAAATAAAGACTCATAGGCTTTGTTCCAAAATCGAGAGTTTTCTACCTAGATATTGTTTTAAGTGGACATCTGTGGACTTACTGTATGACGGAAGCCTGTTTCAAAATGTTTACCAGCGTTACAATGGTCAAATATTAACGTATACATACACTCTATCTTTAACCATATTATAGACTTACAAATCACAGAATTGACTTGACCAGCATTTTAACAGGGGGAAAAAACGATTAAAATGATTTTTTGATCATAAAGTTTGGGTACTTTTATCTAAAATGACTCAACATTTGAAAAAAACAAAAAAAACAACCCAGGCTCATTCAGAAAGTGTACCCCTATATACATTTCTGAAGACCAAGTGCCAAATACGCCTCAGGAGGTACTTTTTTTTGCAGTTTTTGTTGTCATGAATCCACCAGAGGACGCATGACGTATACACCAGAGGTGTCAGCTTTTAGAGATCTCAGATTTCTCTCGCGAATGCCATTCGTGCCTGCTGTTCTCATGTAAATCCACCTGAGGCCGCTGTCGACTGACTGACTGACTCAATGACTGACTAAAGGCTCGTACACATCGGGACGCTTTTCGTTTGCGTTTATCGTCAGCGTTTTTCGAGACGTTTTTCCGCATTCAAGCCCAAGTGATTTTCTCTGGCGTCGAGCAGAAGAGCATGCAAAATCACTCCTTGGCGTTGGATGGCGCACACGGTGGCGCCAAGCTTCTGACACCCGCTTGTTACACAGAAGAAAAAAAGAGGAAGTTAGGAAGTCAGAAAAGCATGGATGGTTCAAGTAGCAGCTCTAGTGATGAAGAAATGATTATTGTTCACCAGTGCAATAAGCAGCATCTGCGCTTGCATTGACAGTTTTGCGCTTGAGCGCCTCCAAGGGGTGTTTATTGTAACTTCAGCAGCTCCGTACATGTTAACAAAAGTCACAATCTGATTGGTGGAGAAGGTTTTGACGCGGGGCGTCAAAACAAAAAAACGAGCGTGAGACGTTTCTTTAAAAATGACGCTTTTACGCCTAGCGTTCTGTGCGTTGGTGTGCACAATCACATTGTTTATTTAGTCACGAGGCGTCAAACGTCGACCGAAAACGCGAGCAAAAAACGTCTCTGTGTGCAAGGGCCTTAAATGATCGACTAACCCACCATACTCCTTCCCTAAACCCAACCGATGGTGTTTTCAAAAGCACTGATTGACCTTTGTCGATTGAACTTTGTTCTAAACCAATCCAGAAAAAAAAAAAGCCACCTGATTTTTACCTCGTTTTCAGATTTAACACATTCTCACCCTGTTATTTACTTGTTTGGTTTATTGTTTGGCTTTTGTTTTTGTCTTACCTGCTTATTGGAAACGTTCTTCACCAAACTCAAACCCAGTCCCCAGTCATCATGATTAACTCCTCTCTTTGTCTCAAGTTTGCTGGCATATGCAGCAAGCCACTAGACAAATGGGTAACAGTGGGAAAGCCATCCACACGGAGGTAAGTGGTAAGCTGGTAAGCGCAAAAAGGTACAAAAGGATCAAATATACAAATTGCTGTAATTAAGTAGGTTCTCATTTTATAATGTGTACTTTTACTTTCACTTGACTACATTTTTGGTGCTGTATCAGTACTTTTCTCAGGTAGACCTCGATAACTCCCCTGTTGTAAAAATTAATAAATAGATAGAGATTGCTATTAGGAGATAGCTATTGCTAAGTGCATGTATATGATGCTGATTTGGATTAGTCAATTGACTTAAGTTGTATGTTTTTGGATGGTGGAAGGATACCGGGGGACCCGGGGGAAACCCACGTAATCACGGGGAGAACGTGTAAACTCAACACAGAAAGTTAGTGTAAGTTGACATGTACTTGCAAAGTTTCTTATAGTCACTTAAATGTCTGTTGAATGTCATTATCAACTGATATTAAGTAGACAGTCTACTAATACTCAAATGGACCATCGAAATAAAGTGTTACCCACACTTTTGTTCTGCTCAGTCAGAATTGCGCAACCAAACTAAATACAAACAGGAAAGCGCAAACGAGTTAAATGATGGTGTCTGCCGCTTCAAAAGCATTAATAGACGTATAACTATCAAAGAAAAACAGGACATCAGTAATATGGGAATATTTTTGTTTCAAAGTCCCAAATAAAATTAAGTTTTATGTTTTGATAACTTCATGTGTAATTTGCGTGCATTCACGGCTGGCGATGCAGGTATGTGCCTCTTATGTAGTGACTGTCTGTAATGTAACGTATTATAAAAAATATAATTTTTCATTTTATTTTCATAGAACAGTTAAATATAGATGCATTAATTGCAGAGTTTTAAAGCAGTTTAACGATTTAAATGTTTTTTTTGGATATTACGTCATTCAATGCTACTATACACATGACTTTACAACCTACTAACTACTGTTTTCTTTAAGCACAGTAACAAATTCAGTGTTTGCGGAGTGTTCTGTATTTTTATAATAATTATCTTTTTGTTTGTATAATAAGCTTGTCATATGGGATGACACTGACAACTGAAGGGAGGATACTTATGCCGGTCTTTATTAGAGAGGTCAGGCAAGCAATGGTCAATACAGGAACAAACAGATGTGTGTGGGCAATGCAGAGTAGTAGTCGAAATAACAGTCAGATGGTCAGGAGGCAAGCAAGGCGAAGGTCAAAACACGGTAAAACAAGACAAAGGAAATGCATTGTAATGTCTCAAAATGTAAACAAGACTCAGCAACATCTATGTGTTTGTGTGCTGACTTTATAGTCCATGCAACCAGTTCATGAGTAGCTTCAGCTGTGAGTGTCCAATCAGTGGAGTTTGAGTGTTATGTGTGTTGCATGACTGAATCTGTAGTCCATAATGATGCAGGATTTATAGTTTGTGCGAATGTGAATGTTTTCCAGCTATCTATGGTGGTTACATTAATTTGAGTTCAGCTTGTTTACAGAAAGGTAAGGTCCTCATATTTGTGTTTATTGTTTGCTCTAGAGCAGGGGTGTCCAAACTTGGTCCTGGAGGCCCGGTGTCCTAAAAAAAAAGCTCCAACCTTAATCAAACACACCTGAACCAACTTTTCAAGCTCTTTTTAGATATACGAGAGACTTTCTGGCAGGTGTGTTGAAGCAAGTTGGAGATAAACTCTCCAGGACACCGGCCCTCCAGGACCGAGTTTGGACACTCCTGTTCTAGTATATCTAGTAAGAGCTTGATTAGCTGATTCAGGTGTGTTTGATTAGAGTTGGAGCTAAACTCTCTAGGTGTCACGATCACCAGCGATTTACTACCAGAGATCGCTGGTAAACACACTCACATTCACATGAACTACAAATCTGCCATGTTATGGACTACAACACCGAGTCATGCACAACACAGTTAGAGATCCTGACTGATTACACTCTCACAGCTGATGCTGCACAAGGACTGATTACTGCACTACATAAGCAACACAAACACACACAATGTTGCTGAGTCTTGTTTACTGTTAAGTGACATTACAACGTGTTTTCTTTGTCTTGCCTTGCCTTGATCCTCGCCTTGTTTTTCCTGTTCATCCCTGTCTGCTGCCTGCCTTGTGACCATCTGCCTGTTATTTTGACCAAGACTTTGGATTGCCCCTATACATCTGTTTTCTCCTTAGGATAGCCCTGCTCCAGAGAAAAATGTAAGTAAGTTTCTTTTTTTTTTTACTAACCCTCACTGCATTTTAGCAGTAAGAAGCTACAGATTATTAAGAAACATATATTAAGATACAGATTATTGAGTTGAAGCTTGACTATAAAATTAAATCGCAAATCAAATTCAAATCGCAATATCTGTCCAAAAAAATTAAAAATAAATATAATCACAATTAGATATGTTCCCCAATTCACACAGCCCTATGACACACACATGGACACTCCAACACACACACACACACACACACAATGTATTACTTTGGAATCAAGACAGATGATACAACTATAAATAATTCAACAGCATCAATATAATCTAAAACAGCAAATAAAAGTTAGTTCTGTTGGGACAGGCCCAATGATTCGCACTCCAGAACAGTAATTTGCTTTTATCTATCCTCAACAGGCAACTTCATATATAGAAACTAATTAGCAAGGCAGTTTATTAATTTCAGAAATTTAGCTAGTGTTTGTATAGGGTTGTCAGAAGTATTTGTCAAAGACTGAAAAGTGCGTCTAGAAGCACATGCTAGCTGCTCTCTGTGATTTTTAAACACCCCCCTCTGTGTTCACAGAAATACAAAAACAATGAAGCAATGCCCCTCTCGCTCCACTGAACTGAAATATCACTTATTCAGTAAGCTGAGGTCAGGACTCGACATGTTCTGTCACAAAAGAGATTTTTCTTCCTATACACCCTCTCGAATCTGCTATTTCTCTCACGCTTTCCATTTTGTTTATTTATTTATTTACGTGCTTGCTTGAGTAATAGTGGCACGACTCTCATCGTGCACCTGTCCAACATTTGACATGATTTCATGAGGAATGTTTGTTTATTTGAGCATTATAGGATCATATCTGGCAGGAATACAAATGGAACATCAACTTCACCAATTACAACCGCTATTTGAGCAGGATTTGTCCGAGAAAATAAACAAGTAAAGCAATGTCATTGTAAGCCATTAACGTAAAGACGGTCAGGCTTCCTCTGCAGAATATCACTGCATTATATAGTGGAAATTCTTGTTGCTTATTAACAATTTAACATTTATTGATTTATTATCATTGTCATGCAATATTATCAAGAACACACAATGAAGATTATGAAAGCTTACAACTTCTTTACAACTCTTAAACGTGCAATCCAAAACATGTAGAGAAACATCAATTCTCAAAGAAAAAAACACTGGAATATATAAATAAGACTGATGAGAGGAATTTGAGAGAGTTCAAATACATAAGAGAGTACTCAAGAAGAAATGTATACACATACAGTATATGAAAAAAAACATTTTAACATGTGCCACGATGGCGTAGTGGGTAGCACGTTCGCCTCACGGCAAGAAGGTCGCTGATTCAAGCCTCGGCTGGGTCAGTTGGCATTTCTGTGTGGAGTTTGCATGTTCTGCCCGTGGTTGCGTGGGTTTCCTCCAGGAGCTCCCCACTACGGTGGCTGAGAGAGCTTAACGCACTGCAATTTAAGAAAGCACATGCAATAACAAAAAACACCAGCAAATTAAGAAACGATCTTCATCAATTTGACAGCACACCTGTTGCAAATTCTCACAACACAGACAATGGAAGAAACGTGCAGCAAATTGGTCAAAACACAAACAACAAAAGAAACGTGCATATACATTACATACATATACATTAGATTAGTCAGTACAAGACATATCTGGAGCTAATCTAACAAAATAACTTACATCTAATAAGTGTAATACCTGCCTCATGGTGACACAGTGGGTAGCATAATCGCCTCACAGCAAGAAGGTTGCTGGTTCGAGCCTCGACTGGGCCAGTTGGCATTTCTGTGTGGAGTTTGCATGTTCTCCCTGTGTTGTCGTGGGTTTCCTCCGGGTGCTCCAGTTTCCCCACAAGTCCAAAGACATGCGCTATAGATGAATTGGGTAAGGTAAATTGGCCTTAGTGAATGTGTGTGTGTGTGTGGATGTCTCCCAGTGATGGGTTGCAGAAGGAAGGGCATCCGCTACGTAAAACACATGCTAGATAAGTTGGCAGTTCATTCTTCTGTGGCGACCCCGGATTAATAAAGACTAAGAAAACACTCCTGTTCTACTGTGTCATTCTTGTTTGTGAGGGCTTGTTGATCACGGGGAGTTTTGCCTATTCACTTGTGGTGCACTCTGGCAAGAGCTCCATGCAGCAGAGCAAACTAATCAAATCATTAGATGAAGCGAAAAATGAACAAAAGAACAGGCAGACTAATGACAATTATATAACAATAAAGCTAATTATGCTAAATGCCTTTTAAAAATGGTAAAGACCAAACACAACAATCAGTGCATGCAAGTGAATCATATATACAGGTATTGAATTCCAGCTCAAGAATGTATACGTGGAAATACATCATACCTCAAAGGGAACATAAAGTATAAGGCATTTCACTGACTCACTTTCCTTTAAAGGTGCAGTGGGTGATTGTTTCCAGAAACATTTTTTGTTGTGCAAGTTGAAAATCTATTCACATTCCAATAGTAATGATTAAAGTAAATGATCTAAATGCATTTATATGTATTTTTGTATTCTTGGTGAGGCATAAGACTAAAAAATGTTCATCCAATTAAAATTTGTTGGGTCAACAGTTCCCATACTTCTGATACGTAGCCCAAACTGTCTGTCAGCAAATGTAGATTTGTACATCTGCACACCTGTTCATGCAGATCTGTTGTTTGTGCGTGCACGTGCACCGCATGCTCATGTGCCACAAGATCGACAGCGGTAAAAACAAATGCTCAAGCAAAACTTTTTAAAATCCTGAATCAATATTGGAGTTACTTTTGCACGCTGGAGGAAGCATGGCTGGAGGATTGGCTCCTGTCCTGTACTTCATTCGGCATATTGACTGTTACACTTTTCCCAATTCAAAACTATTCAAGTGACATGTCTTGTGTATTCTATAGTCGTTGTTGCTGTGTAGTTTACATCACTATGTGGAATTGCTTTTAATCACTATATAGTTGTTGTTGACACATACTGGATGTATTTTTAATGGTCTGGGTGGGGTAGTTTTAAATTGTGCCTAATGTAAGGAAACAAAGCAAAGAACAAAAGCTGTTTGAAATCACCTTCAGTGTGTTTGTTTTAGCTCTTGTGGTGCGGCAGTTGCAGCAATGTTCACGTTATGCATTTTTATTTCGATACATCCAGATTAATTGGACTTCTCATGATATAGATTATTTAAATAGTGCAATCTCGTAGTCTTTTAGAACCAGCGTTTGATCGCAAGTATTTGATTTCAGCTTTTGGATTCGGGGATGATTGAGAGTGTTTGCAAATGGTGTGCAGCCAAGCACTAAAAATAGACCGGATGTATTTATTCATATAGACCACTGAACTTGACTGTAGGGACTGAAGCATCCTGCCTAAACTTACACAATGCTAATATTTATTTCAAGGAATGCGAAGATAATACATTTGATCATATAATTACCAGTGTCTCTATTATTATTATCATTATTATTATTTAGTTTTTTTCCTGTGATGCCATTTCAGCAGTTTTGCATAGCCCAGAGCTCCACTGCTGCTTGTAGTACACAATTGTGAGGCTCTAAAATAGATGTATATTCAGACTCTAAAACCTACACGATGTAATATGGTTTTTGTTTGCCAACAAATATCATTCTAGAAGTGCCCATTAATATTTACAATATGAATTAACCAACCAAGACCCAGTTCGTTTTATCCAGACTGCTAGAAATTACTTTTCTAGCTAGAAATTACTAGCAATAAATATTAGACGCTGATTTTCTGATGACTCTTTCTAGTTTGGTTCGCCATCAAAACAACAAACCATTGCCAAATAAACCATAACAATGTTGCTGATGCTGAAACTACCATTTAAGACAGAGAAATATGAGACAGATATAGACATCCTCTGCCATCTGGTCACACTGTGCCTCTGTTGGATCTTCCTGAAAATTAAGACATTTAGCGAGAGCTGCCCAGAGGAAAGGGCCGCATGCTGGACTGATCTCTTAGGCATATGAGGATGAGATTACACTCTGTATGGCTCATTTATTCCTTATGGAACACCAACATTTCTCCCATCTTGTTCTGAATCAGCAAGTAAAATAAAATGCACTAGTAATGAACAGTTTCACACTGTCTACTAAGACAAATCAACATAGTAAAATGAAACACTTGCATTGTTGAGATTGTAGTTATCTGACCACCATCAACTAAAATTAGCACTCAATTATTAAATTAATAATATTGATCACAAGCAAGCAACTGTGTTTTCACCTTTTATATGTTGTCCTTGGTGAAAATCATTAATAAAATTAGAGCTAGTTTTCATTTCATGGAGTTCTTTGCCATGTCTTATTTGGCGTGCTTAGTTGAGGGTGAAAATATATGTATTATTAAATAAATACATTGATTTAAAAGCACATAAACTTGTTATTTCATTGAAGAAACAATGAAAAAATTAATGATGAAGTTAGTTATGCCCTACAGCAGGGGTGTCTTAATCCACAAATCGGTTTAATCCAGCCTGCAAGACGATTCTGTAAAGAAAAAAAAAAGATATATATCAGCAATTTTTTCTATAAAAAGGCTGTTGTTCCAATTGTGTCTACTGGATGGCAGATGGTTAATTTTGCAAACGGTTAATTTCATCCGATCCAGAAGCCTGAGTCAGCATCAGTTTGACAGCCTTTTCAAAGAGAAATACCACGTCTAGGCCCTGCCATACCACACTGAGGTGTTCTCAGAGAAAGAAAAGTAACTATTTCACGTTTTGTCATTTGTGTCGTACAAAAATGTACGATATAAAAATCAGGTGTGGCACGAAACTACACCTCTAAACCCAACCATCATTGGTGGATAAGCAAATCGCTCTAAATTGTACAAATGAGATCGTACAAATTCATATGAATTAGTCACTAAATCAAAAAGTTACGAATTTCTATGAGATTGTGTTGCCCTGACGTTCCAGCTTTATGTTTTATGTTGATCGTTTTGTTGTTTTTAAATGATAAATACCATGATTTTACTGTGCCATTTGCTCCTGCTCTTCTCGCGTAAATCCACCAGAGGCCACTATCAACTGACTGAGTCAATGATTGAATGACCTAAACCCTTCCCTAAACCCAACCAATAGTGTTTTCAAAACCCCAGAATGACCAGCCCACCCACTTCCCTAAATCCAACCGACAGTTTTGATAAGCAATACACAAAAAGAAAAGCCCTCTTCTGATTTTTACCATGTTTTCAGATTTTACCACATTCTCACCCTGTTATCTACTTGTTTATTTTAGTTTTTGCCTTCTGTTTTTGTCTTACCGGCTTACTGGAACCGTTCTTCGCCTGACTTGAACCCTGTCATCCAGCTTTATGTTTTATGTTGATCGTTTTGTTGTTTTTAAATTATATATGCCATGATTTTATTGGTCCGGCCCACTTGGGAATAGATTTTCCTCTATGTGGCCCCTGAGCTAAAAATAAGTTGACACCCCTGCCCCACAGGATTGAAAAAAACTATTGCTGTCAGCAAATCTGCTCTTCGGGAAAAATTAAAGGAAGTATAGCCTTGATCTTAGATGATATTGTTACGCTGCCCTTCAAAATTTCTGACCTTCACTGTGAACAGTAGCACACAACGAAATGTAATCAGGTTCAGAAAGTTATTTGATAAACCAAATTAGCCAGAGATTAAGTATAACAATGAAAAGAGCAGTTTAGTCAACTCAGTCTCATTGTGAAAACGTACCAAATATGTCCCAGGAGATTTTTTGCATTTTTGTTTTCATGAATCCACCAGAGGCCGCTGTGTATGCTTTTTGAGCTTTCAAATTTCTCTCACGAGCTCCATTTGCACCTGCTCTTCTCGCGTAAATCCACCAGAGGCCGCAGTCAACTGATTGAATGACCCAAACCCTTCCCTGAACCCAACCAATAGTGTTTTCAAAAGCCCAGATTGACCAGCCCACCCACTTACCTAAACCCAACCGACAGTTTTGATAAGCAATACAGAAAAGCCCTCTCCTGATTTACCACGTTTTCAGATTTTACCACATTCTCACCCTGTTATCTACTTGTTTATTTTAGTTTTTGCCTTCTGTTTTTGTCTTACCGGCTTACTGGAACCATTCTTCGCCTGACTCGAACCCTGTCATCACAGTCAACTCCTTTCTGTGTCTCAATTCTGCACATGTAAATGGGGAGCTACTGAGCAAACTCATAACAGCGGAAAAGCCGTCCATACAGAGATAAGTGGTCAGCTGGTAAGCGTGAAAAGGAACGGCATCATACAGCCCCAAAAGCAGCCATATGTACCTCTGGCTACATAATTTGCAATCTCCAGAAATGTATAAATGGGGACGTTTTCAGAATGAGCATGTGTTGAGTCTAATAGTTCAGTAGATGGAACTGAGCTGCACTTAAAAACTTTTGCTTCACATTTTCTCAGCTTTTGCTCTTGTACAACCTAAACACGTAGTTCTATTACCACTTTCACACATACAATTGAAATACTCCTGCTGACCCCCATGTGTGAGTTCTAAATGTGATGGTTATTGAGAACACATGGAATTCAAGTACAGTATATTATGTGTCCCACCACAGCCATGATGATTTAAAGATGTCTTTTTCTGCAAATATTGACAAACATCCTACTTATGTTGTGGAATCACATCTTTCTGTCATTAAATACTTGTGTAAGAACATATTTTGTCTTTTAAACAGCTTAATACTGATCATATTATTTGATCTATGATGCGAGACGAGCGCTGCTATTTTGCTGCTAGATTTACAACATGTTAATTTATCATTTTCATCATCAAGTAAGTCGCTGTTTAATAGAGTAAATGTTCTAATAACATAAACACTGTGTATCCTACGTGAATAAAGCACTTTGTCCAATTATATTTAAAAAATATTATTTTGTCATCTTCATAGACATCAGCGTGTATTTTACAAACCATAAATGTTATGTTTTCCTGTATTACTTATGTATATTTGAATGTCTGATACCTGAAATAAATGTTTTTTTTTAAACATGGATAAATTGTGATTAATGTGTGAAACAGCTAAATAAAAAAATTAAAAAGAGAAAGGATGAGTGTTTCTGATGGCAAGTCTAGTCCTGAAAGGGGTAATATCTTTCAATCTTCATTATTATATATATCCAGTGTTACACAAGCCTGTATTGCGGAAAACATTATGCTGTGGTTGGCAAACATGTTGATGTTTCAGTACTGTTTCATACTAAGGGTGTTTTCACACCTGCCTTATTTAAGCCTCTTGAGTTTGAGAATGCGAAATTATGTCGTACATCGGTGCAAAAAGTGGCGGGATTAAACAAGATGATAAGACGTTTAAAAACCAAGCGATTGGTCCATATTATAAATTTCTGTCCAGAGAGGTTATGTTTTGTTCTTCGATTGGTCTCATGCAGTCAAGTGTTGCGATTTCACAGGTCAGAGTTCACCTAGCTTGAACTTAGCTGCACCTAGCTGCACCGCAGCAAACTTCGAAACTTAACGCACGAGCTTGCGTTTCCGGTTTGACGGCATTTGCATGCGTATGAATGGAAGTCTATGGGGAGAAAAGTCCAGTGTGTTCGGTTGAATCGCACTAGAGTTTATTTTCCCTCCTGGTGCAGTTCGTTTGGGCAGTTGTGAATGTAGTAATCGCACTCAGGAGCACGCCAAAAGTGGACTAAAAAAGTGTACCGAGACCACCTTGAAGAGATCAGAATCAGAATCAGTTTTATTGCCAAGTGTGCTCTGCACACAAGGAATTTGCTTTGGCCAAAGAAGCTTCCAGTGTACATAAAGTGACAAGTGACAACACAAAATAAATATGAAAAAAAAAAAAACGATAGACATTAAACAGAGATTAAACAGAGATGCAGTTAGTCAAAAAAGATCTGGATGCTGAAATGTACAGATTTGTTATAAATATACAGGTTATAAGGTGCTGTGTACAAGCGCATATGGAATAGTATTGCACGTTTATTGCACAATAGGCAAACATTTAACTGTTCATAAGGTAGATGGTCTGAGGAAAAAAACTTTTTGTGTTTTTGTGCTCAGTGCTTTGTAGCGCTGTCAAGATGGTAACAGTTCAAACAGGAAGTGTGCTGGGTGCAAGGCGTCCAGGGTGATTTTGCAAGCCCTTCTACTCACTCTGGAAGAGTACAGTTCTTGAAGTGTAGGAAGGGTAGTGCCAGTTTTTCGTTCAGCAGTCTGGACTATTCGCTGTAGTCCACGGAGGTCAGTTTTGGCAGCTGAGCCGAACCAGATGGTGATTGAAGTGCAGAGGATGGATTGGATGACAGCTGAGTAGAACTGCACGAGCAGCCCCTGTGGCAGGTTGAACTTCCTCAGCTGACGAAGGAAGTACAGTCTCTGCTGGGCTTTCTTCACAATAGAGTCTATGTGAGTGTCCCACTTCAGATCCTGAGAGATAGTGGTGTCCTGGAACCTGAGTGACTCCACTGCAGCCCCCAAGCTGTTCATGATGATGTGGGGAGAGTGCAGGAGGGTTTTTCCTAAAGTCCACTATCATCTCCACGGTTTTGAGCGTGTTCAGCTCCAGGTTGTTGTATCTGCACCATAAAGCCAGCCACTCCACCTCATCTGTATGCAGACTCGTCACCATTCTGGATGAGGCCGATAGCAGTAGTGTCGTCCACAAACTTCAGGAGCTTAATGGAGGGGTCTTTTGCATTGCAGTCGTTGGTGTTCTCTGTATGCTTTCAAATGAACCCTGGAGTGGTAAGTTTGTGGTGAGAACATGATCCGAACTGAAACAAAGCCAACCGCAAAACGTACAGCACCTTTGCCGTTTGCAATGCATTAAAACATTGTTTTCCAGCCGCAGCTGTGCTTGATTCTCGAAAATGTATGGTTTATCTGAAGTGATGTACACAAATT
>CAIGQQ010006051.1:747716-762662 GCA_903798035.1 Danio albolineatus | reverse complement strand
TTGATTCTCGAAAATGTATGGTTTATCTGAAGTGATGTACACAAATTATATAATTTACTATGACCAGGGATACAATCAGCCAGTGCAGTCGTCCCTCCATGGTAAAAAGTGGCAATTTGTGTCTGTTGGTTTGTTTACTTGAGTTCCATTGACATTTCCAAAGCAGTTTAGGAAATACGTTCACTAACATCTGGGCTATGAGTAATGTGTATTTTGTCACATGACTGCATTTTGGTTCTTTTCATCTGGTTTGGACCAAAGCAATCAGTGTGGTGTGGAACGGACCCAAAACAACAGAGAAATGCTACAATGTATCATTTGTTGCCCTTGGTCTGGACAAAATGAACCGAATCGCAGATGTGACAGCACAACTAAGGAAGCAAGTTCCATCAGGTATGGTCAGCCTGGGGTGGTCCCTGGATAGTATGATCACAGCGGCGTGAGTACAGCACTCTGTGCATTATATAATCAGCTACAAAAATAATATGTTGGCTCTCTCACAATGGCTGGAGCTGAGCCAGAGAAAGATGAGTGCATTGCTCAAACTTATTTTTGTTTGGGTTGCAGACGTTGGAAACGCATACTAGGAAAAAAAAAAACATTTACAGTCTGTAACATACACCCTGATATCAATGGGAGGTGGAAATGTTATGCATTTTACACCTAATCTGATGATGCATGTAATTTACAACAGATTCTGGACCTGTTTCAGTAAGGACCCACATAGCAAAATATCTCTGGCCCAGCTCTGGCCCACACAATCAGCTTTTGCTTGGCCCACATGCCGCAGTGAATCACGGTGCATGACTGGACCAAGTCCAGCTTCCAGACAAGGGCCAAACATGGACCATATCTGGGCCAAGACTCAGCCAAGTTAATCACCCATAATTGGGCCTGAACTGGGCCAGATATGTTGGTGTGTTACTACAGCAATGAAATTGATAAACCCATGAATCATTGCACTTTAGGCGTGCTATGGCCGTGCTTTTTCTCAAAGTGACCTGATTGGTAAAATTTATTTTTTCTTTTCTTGAAAAAAAAAAAAATGTATTTTAAATGTGGGTCAAACTGGCCAAACTTACATGGACCACATATCAGTTAATAACAACTTGTTACGGTGAGTGTGACGATGACAACGGAGGCGAGGATCCTATTGCAGATTATTTATTAAAGTCTGTATAGTGGCGGTCAATCAGGGGCAAACAGATGTATATAGGAAATCCTAAATCGTGGTCGAAAAACAGGCAGAGGGTCAACAAGGCTGGTAGCAGGCAGGGATAACAAATAAACAAGACTAGGCTGGTAGCAGGCAAGGATAACAAATAAACAAGACTAGGATCAAAAACACAGAATACAGGAACAAAGAAAACGCGCTGTATGTCACTAACAGTAGATAACAATACTCAGCAACAGTGAGTGATACTGAGTGGCTTAAATAGAGAGTGTACTGAGTGGTGAGTGGCTTCAGCTGGGAGTCTCTAATCAGTGGTGACTTGGAGCAGGTGAGTGTGTGTGTTGCATGAGTGGAGATGTAGTCCTTAACATGGCTGATTTGTAGTTCACGGAAGTAAGTGTGAACCAGCGATCTCTTATAGAGGAGAGATCGCTGGTGATCGTGACACATCTGGCCCGAATACTACATTTTACATCTGGCCCAAGTATTGTGTGCCGCCTTAAAGACGGTGCCACCTCTGCCAAACCAGGGCCATGTTTGGCCCACATGCCGGATGCTAGTGCCGGATGAATGCCTGCTCTGCCAGATTCATGCCAAATCTGGGCCTGAATTATTTGCTACTAGGGGAGGTTCAACCAACTCTGAGTTTAAACTTGTTCTCTGAGTTGACTTTCCGAGAGATTAAAAACTCTGAGTTTCCGGTTTCAGAACAGCTGATCTAGATTTATCTAGTTCAGGGGTGATCAACCCTGCTCCTTGAGATCGACCGTCCTGCAGATTTCAGTTGCAACCCATATCAAACACACCTGACTGTAATTATTTAGCGCTGTTCAGGTCCTAATTATTTGGTTCAGCTGTGTTTGTTCATAGTAGGAGCTGAACTCGGCAGGAAGATCGATCTCCATGAGCAGGGTTGAGCACCACTGATCTAATTTATGATCAAATTTCTAAAATTTCAAAAGTGTTTTTAAAGATTTAAAAGTGCACTTGTGTGTCTGCCTTTTTTATTGATTAAGAGGTAGTGGTTGATATGACATTCAAAATGTTAGCAGTACTAAAAAACAATAGTTTTTAGAATGAGTAATAGTCCCATTAATCTAGTTACAGTACATGTCCCTGTCGAAGGTCAGTGAATTTAAGCAAATTATTTATTTTTTGCAGTAATATCAAAGGTAAAATGTAAAATTGTGGTGATGAATCTAATTGTAATTTCCGCAAAAAAAGACAAGTCGTTCTTGTAACTGTTCTTTTTGTGACTCAAATGCAGGCAATGAATGACTAAAGGCTGGCTCACACTGTGCAACTTTTTTTTTTAATATCCTGAACGATTGTGGCATGTCAGACTGCACGAACATCGCTCACATGCCACACTGTAGGATCTCAGGTATCATAAAGTCAGACTGAACCAAAATGAAGACGCGCCAAACACAGACACAGACTATTTTAGCTTACCCAATTCACCTATTGCGCACATCTTTGGATTTGTGGGGGAAACCAGAGCACCCGGAGGAAACCCATACGAACATGGGGAGAACATGCAAACTCCACACAGAAATGCCAACTGACCCAGCTGAGGTTCGAACCTTCTTGCTGTGAGGCAATCATGCTACCCACTGTGCCACTGTGATGCCCCACAAATATATAGCAATATATACAAATGTTTAAATATACTGTATATATTGAATATATACAAATGTATAACCACATGTTATTTATTGGAAATTTTTATATCCATTAATATAAACCCAGTATTAACATACCATTCAAGATAAACCTAAAGAGTGGTTTAAACTCCCAGAGTTGGTGTGTTTAATAGGCCTATGCATTGATATTTATTTCTGTTTCATGTGCCATCTCGTTTTCCCCTTATTTCTCTCATTATGCTTTTGTTATGAACTACTTACATTAAAATAATAATTTCCTTATTGTTGAAAATAACTAATCAGTTTTATTTGTACTGTAATTCTTTTGTTATTGTTGCAATAAATAAATAAATTAATTAATTGATAAATGAATAAATAAATATATAAATGATCATGCCATGTGATCGGTCATCATGACTGCAGTAAGCTGTCCGACCTGACTGCTCCGTTTTCAACTACACCCCCACCTGCACTTGGCTAATCTTGTTGATTGCCGGATGCAGCCATGGTTCAAGTTGAACAAACCTAATCTAATAGGCCTCTTTGTGACATCCCAAACCTCACAAAACATCACCTTTAGGACAAAAAATGCATTTTCGGAAGGCGCCGAGCATGGCAGCCTCGGTGCGAAGCTCCCCAGCTGTTGCAATGTTTTTGTTTGTTTTTCCTGTTTTGTGTTCATCCAACATGATCAGTTATACCAGGGATGAGCTGCTGAACATTCTGCAGTGCACACCAATTGATCACCAGTCGGTTCTGGACTTCTCCGGCGTTTTGCAGAGCGTTGTCCTCGGCGGCGCGGCGTCTCTATTGAGACTCTACAAGACGCGCAGGCGGGGAAAGCGAGCCGGCGCGCTCATCAAAAACAGACTGCGCGGTTTCAGAATGCCGCTTCCTAGCATACATCTCGCGAATCTACGCTCTCTACCTAACAAAATGGAGGAATTACTTCTGCTCACACGCATAAATAAGGACTTTAACAACTCTGCTGCGCTGTGCTTCACAGAAACCTGGCTAAGCGAAGCCATTCCGGACAGCGCGTTACAACTACCGGACTTCCAGCTGTACAGAGCAGATCGCGACACGGAGGCAACGGGGAAAACGCGCGGTGGAGGGACATGCTTCTACATCAACAGGAGGTGGTGTACGGATGTAACTGTGTTAAAGAAGATGTGCTGTCCTGACGTGGAAGTGCTTTTCATTAACTGCAAGCCGTTCTACTCGCCGCGGGAGTTTTCCTCGTTTATCCTGACCAGTGTTTACATCCCACCGCACGCGACCGTGAGTACTGCTCTTTCACTGCTGGCTGATCTAATCACAGAGACAGAACAGAAACACCCAGACTCTGTTTTTATCATTCTTGGGGACTTTAACCAGGCAAAACTCACACATGAGCTGCCCAAATTCAGACAGCACATTACATGCCCTACCAGAGACAATAACATTCTGGACCATTGCTACACAACAATAAAAGATGCATATCGCTCCGTGGCCAGAGCAGCTCTAGGACTCTCCGATCACTGCCTGGTTCATCTTATACCAACTTACAGGCAAAAACTTAAAACTACTAAGCCAGTATTAAGGACTGTTAAGAGATGGACCAACGACACAGAGCAGGTCTTACAAGCTTGTTTTGAATGCACTGACTGGAGTGTTTTTGAAGCGGCAGCCACTGACCTGGATGAGCTCACAGAGACTGTAACATCATACATTAGTTTCTGTGAGGAGTTATGCATCCCTACCAGGACCTACTTATCATTTAACAACGATAAACCATGGTTCACACCAAAACTTAGACAGCTTCGTCAGGTCAAAGAGGATGCCTACAGGAGTGGGGACAGGATTCTCTACAACAAGACCAGGAACACTTTAACAAAGGAGATTGGTCTGGCTAAAAAAAAACTATGCAAAAAAGCTGGAAAACCAGTTTTCTGCTAACGACCCTGCATCAGTGTGGACTGGGCTGCGAACCATCACGAATTACAAAGCATCTCCCCCCAGTATCGATGGCAGTAAACTTCTCGCTAACGACCTGAACACGTTCTACTGCAGATTCGACACCTTCGACCAGACACCCTCTACACAGCCATCAACACCTCTAGCCACCTCCAGCCAAAACCGCCCTGACCATCTTTCTACACAGCCATCAACACCTACAGACATCTCCCTCTCCCCCCCTGATCTTCAGATCAGTGAGGATAATGTGCGTCAGGTCTTCAGTAAGCAGAAGAGAAGGAAAGCGCCAGGCCCAGACGGTGTCTCACCAGCCTGTCTGAGAACCTGTGCTGACCAGCTGGCCCCCATTTTCTCGCAGATCTTCAACAGATCATTGGAACAGCGCATAGTTCCATCCTGCTTCAAACGCTCCACCATCATCCCAATCCAGAAGAAACAAAAGATCACCGGACTCAACGACTACAGACCTGTCGCCTTAACATCTGTGGTCATGAAGTCATTTGAAAGACTGGTTCTAGCATATCTGAAAGACATCACCGGACCTTTGCTGGACCCCCTGCAGTTTGCCTATAGAGCAAACCGGTCTGTGGATGATGCAGTCAACATGGGACTGCATTATACCCTACAACATCTGGACAAACCAGGGAACTATGCAAGGATTCTGTTTGTGGACTTCAGTTCTGCCTTTAATACCATCGTCCCATCACTGCTCGAGCACAAACTGACTTAGCTCTCTGTTCCTAGCTCTGTCTGTCAGTGGATCAGCAGCTTTCTGACAGATAGACAACAGCTAGTCAGAATGGGCAAAATCATGTCTGACAGCCGCACCATCAGTACTGGTGCCCCCCAAGGATGTGTTCTCTCCCCACTGCTCTTCTCCCTGTACACCAACGACTGCACCGCAAAAGACCCCTCCGTCAAGCTCCTGAAGTTTGCGGACGACACTACTGTTATCGGCCTCATCCCGAACGGTGACGAGTCTGCATACAGACAGGAGGTGGAGCGGCTAGCTTTATGGTGCAGTTACAACAATCTGGAGCTGAACACGCTCAAAACGGTGGAGATGATAGTGGACTTCAGGAGAAACCCCCCTGCACTCCCCCCACTCACCATCATGGACAGCACTGTGGCTGCAGTGGAGTCATTCAGGTTCCTGGGCACCACCATCTCTCAGGATCTGAAGTGGGACACTCATATAGACTCTATTGTGAAGAAAGCCCAGCAGAGACTGTACTTCCTCTGTCAGCTGAGGAAGTTCAACCTGCCACAGGAGCTGCTCGTGCAGTTCTACTCAGCTGTCATCCAGTCCATCCTCTGCACTTCAATCACCGTCTGGTTCGCCTCAGCAGCCAAATCTGACCTCCGTAGACTACATCGAATAGTCCGGACTGCTGAACGAATCACTGGCACTACCCTTCCTACACTTCAAGAACTGTACTCTTCCACAGTGAGTAAAAGGGCTCGCAAAATCACCCTGGACGCCTCGCACCCAGCACACTTCCTTTTTGAACTGTTACCGTCTGGCCGGCGCTATAGAGCACCGAGCACAAAAACTGCCAGACACAGGAAAAGTTTCTTTCCTCAGGCCATCTACCTCATGAACAGTTAATATTTCTCTATTGTGCAAGAAATGTGCAATACTTTCTCACACGCACTTGTACACAGCACCTTATAATAATATACAATGCAATACTTTTCCTTACGCATTTGTACACAGCACCTTATAACAATATATAATGCAATACTTACTCTTTTGCACACAGCACCTTATAACCTGTATATTTATAACAAATCTGTACATACATTTCAACACCCAGATCGTTGGACTGCATCTCTGTTTAATGTCTATTGTCTTTTATAATATTTATTCTGTGTTGTCACTTGTCACTTTATGTACACTGGAAGCTTCTGTAGCCAAAGCAAATTCCTTGTGTGTGTGAAGCACACTTGGCAATAAAACTGATTCTGATTCTGATTCTGATTCTGAAAAACGTTTTTTTTTTGTTTGTTTTTTTGTTTTTTTTGGTGTGCACTTTGCAACCTTGTCAATGTGTTTTATGACCAGATGTACACACTAACTAGAAATCAAAGTGAAAAAGCTGAATATGACTTTTGAACCACTATATAGAAGAACATTTCACTATTACATTTTTAAAAATTTCCAGTAATAATAATAAATGTTGATGCATTTCGTCTAAACAATGTAGATAGTAAAAAAATAAATAATAAATAAATGGTTTTACTTAAACCAAGAGAAGCCTTACAAACATTTGCCCCTTTAACAAGTGCTCAGTTCATCATCGTGTTCATTCCACTGGCTCATCAGTTCTGTTTTCTTTTTCTGTCAATATTGGAGTGACTGGAGTGCTGAATGAATTGGCAAAAACCAGCACTGTAGAATCATTTACACTGATATATTTGCTCCTTTTGACTCAGAGTAACTATATCATGCACAACCAAAAGTGTGTTTTGATGTGTGCTGACTCCAATTGTGGACGATTTGGATAACTCTGTTGTTGAACTGGTTTATATGTTTGGAATAGTGTACAGCGCATCCAGAAGTATTCATAGTGCGTCACTTTTTCCACATTTTTAAGTTACAGTCTTATTCCAATCCATGGATTAAATTCATTTATTTCCTCAAAATTCTACACACAATACTCCATAATGACAATGTGAAAAATATTTTTTTTTTTTCATTGTTGCAAATTTATAAATAAAATTTAAAAAACTGAAAAATCACATGTACATCAGTATTCACAGCCTTTGCTCAATACTTTGTTGATGCACCTTTGGCAGCAATTACAGCCTCAAGTCTTTTTGAATATGATGCCACAAGCTTGGCACACCAATCTTTGGCGATTCTTGCCCATTCCTCTTTGCAGTACCTCTCAAGCTCAATCAGGTTGGTTGGGAAGCGGCGGTGTACAGCCATTTTCAAATCTCTCCAGAGATGTTCAATAGGATTTAGATCTGGGCTCTGGCTGGGCCACTCAAGGACATTCACGAGTTGTCGTGAAGCCACTCTGTTGATATTTGATGGTGTGCTTTGGATCTCTGTCTTGCTGGAAGATGAACTGTCACCCCAGTCAGAGATCAAAAGCACTCCTAAGCAGGTTTTCATTCTGGATGTTTCTGTACATTGCTACATCCATCTTTCCCTCTATCCTTTCTCAGTCTTTCTGGGCTCTGGCTGGGCCACTCAAGGACATCACAGATGTTGTGAAGTCACTCCATAGATATTTTATTGATATTTTGACCACTCTGAGGTCAAGAGCACTCTTAAACAGGTTTTCACTGGGTCATTGCTGCCACCACCATGCTTCACTGTAGGCATGGTATTAGCCTGGTGATGAGCGGTGCCTGGTTTTCTCCAAATGTAATGCCAGGCATTTATATTTGAGGAAATAAATTAATTTAATCCATTTGGGAGTAAGATTGTAACATAAAAAATGAGGGAAAAATGAAGAGCTATGAATACTTTCCAGATGCACTGTATTTTGACAAATCACAATGCATTACTTTTGTTGTTGTTGTTGTTGTTGTAAGCATTATTATTGTCTTTCTTTTATATGCTGTTACTTTGAAAACAGTTAAGGGAACATTCCCTTAAAAATAAAAATCCCTTTGTATTGCACACAAGAAAATAATATTATGTTGGAGGTTGGAGTAAACTATGACAGAATTTTAACTTCTGTGTGAAGTAGTCATTTAGGTTTTATCAGCTCAACTGGCTGTAAAATGTCATCACAATTTAGCCAGGAAGCACATTTACGGTTTGCAGCCATCATATTTCAATAATTAATATAGTATGCATATTTCAGTTCATAAAAGCAGCCTGGTGATTAAACATGTTGCAGCAGAAAATAGATCTTTACAGAGTGCGCAGATTAGCCGAATTCAATTTTATTTGATTTCGCTGGGCTTTGTGATGGTTGAAAATAAACGCAAGCGTCTATTCAATTATTCAAGCACATGAAATGAATATGAAAGTTAAGGAGGTCAGAATTGTTTGAAGATTAGCTCACTTGGTCCTCACTGTCCCCGGTAACATCATTCTGAGTCCTGAGGATGAGAACAGGAAGCTTGTTCTGGCATAAACTGATAGTAGTTCCAATTCAATTCAATTCAATTACAAAGACACCACTGCTGCATTTATATCAGCACTAACTCTGAAGACAGTGCAGCATCTGTTTAAAAAAAACAAAAAAACACACACACAATTAGAATCAATTTACAACAACACCACATATGCAAACAACAATAGAGCGGAACAGACATACTATTGCTTGTCTGGATGATATTGAATTGCAGATATTTTTCAGCATTTCAGATCTGATTTTTCAGCTTTTTTTGTTTGTTTGTTTTCTGCAATCACATTTTGATTAGTGATGGGGAGTTCGGATCATTTTACTGACTCGGTCCTTTGAGTCTTGAATTTTTTTCTTGCGAGTCATTTCATTCGATTTGCTCAAATAACGTTAAAATGTTATGAGATGCTTCCAAACGCATCTACAACGAGCCAAAACGTCAATCACACTACTACATACAGGTCATAACTAGAACACTACTGTACAATGCAATGCTACGAAGAAAGAGAAAATAATCCTTCATTGTTTAACTGGTGTTTTATCTATGATTAGCTCTGCTCAACCTCTGGCATGTCTTTAAATTTGAGTCTTTTGTTCACCTGACACTGACCGTCCCATATAAGCTTAACTAATTAAAAATAAATACATGAATAAATAAATAAATAAATAAACTAACAATCAAACAAAGTATGTAAATAAATAAATAAAAATAGCTTTCAATGTATAACCTTAAACAATTTCCCCGCCGGTCTCATGTTTTTATTAATTTTTTTATTTACTTTATTTAATTTATGTTTTATTTTTTAATAAATAATTAAATAAATAAATAAATAAATAAACTAACAAACAAATAAAGAAATAAAGAAAGAAAGAAACTAACAAATAAACTAATAAACTAACAAACAAACAAACAAACAAACAAATAAACAAATAAATAAATAAATAAAGTGACAGTCTGAGCCAGAAACACCTATGATTAGTTCACCTTTCGAGTCTTTGGATTTTTGAGTCATTTGTTCATCATGTGACAGAATATAAAGAGATGACTCAAAACCGACGACTCAAGAGATGAACGGATCAAATATTTTTCCGGCTCTAAATGCATATGACTGGCTTTTACCTGATGAAAGAATGACTCAACCCCGATAGAGGACTCGAAAATGAAATAATCTTCTACTCCACCTGCAAAAATGTGCGCATGTGCGAATGACCGAATCACTCCCTGAGAGCACTCATCATTCTCGAGTCACATAAAAGATTAGTTTATAATGAACGAATCGTTCAAGACCGACAACATTACTAATTTTGATGCAATGCAGTGAAAATTACCATAGTAACTAAAGGGATAGTTCTGCCAAAAATTACATTTTGTCATTATTTGAACATGCTCCATTCACTTCTGTGTGATTGATTGATTGATTTATTGATTGAGTGATTCGTTTGTTTATTCAAAGTGATTAAATGTTCATATTTGGGTGACTATCCCCTTAGTGCAGGGGTGTCAAACTCCTGGAGGACCACAACCCTGCACAGTTTAGTTCCAACCCTGCTCTAACACACTCAAGCTGCGGTCACACTGGACTTCTCTCCCCATAGATTTTCATTCATACGCACACAAACGCGATAGACCGGAAACAAAAGCTTGTGCGTCAAGTTTCGCAGTTCACGGAGGTGCAAAGTTCAAGCTTGGTGAACTCTGACCTGCGAAATCGCATCGTTTGACTGTGTGAGACCAATCGAAGATCAAAACAGGACCTCTCTGGACATAAATTTAAAGCATGGACCAATCGCCCACTTTTTTATGACTAATCATCTTGTTTAATCCCACAAATGCACAAACTCTAGTGTGACCACAGCTTCACTTGTAAGTTTCAAACAAGCCTGAAGGACTCGATTTGTTTGAGCAGTTGTGTTTAATTAGGGTTGGAATCTAAATCCACCAGAGGCTGCTGTCGACTGACTGACTGACTGACTGACTGACCGACCGATCACCCCTTTCCCTAAACTCAAACGATAGTGTTTTCCAAAGCACCCATTGACCAGTGCCCACCCACTTCCCTAAACCCAACCAAGAGTGTTTGCAATCGCAATCCAGAAAAAGAAAAGCCCCTTACCTGATTTTTACCATTTTCAGATTTTACCACATTTTAATTGTTTATTTTATTGAACCCCTTCGTCGTGGTCAACTACTCTCTGCGTCTCAAGTCCACCAACGTATGCTGCAAGCCATTGGACAAACTGGTAACAGCCTAAAAGCTGTCCATATGGAAGGAGGAGGTCAGCTGGTAAGCGCGAAAAGGAATATCGTCATAACGCCTCATATAGCGTTCACCTTAACCCTCTAATACCGACGGGAGAGCCTACGCTCCGGTTTGCGTGCCTCTGTTTAAAAGCCAATAAAAACCAAAAGCATATGGGTAGTAGTGATGGGTCGTTCTCGAACGATTCGTTCATTTTGAACGAATCTTTAATATGACTCGGGAACGACGAGTCCTCTCATGGACTGATTCGTTCATCCGCGCATGCGCAGATTGCGCACAGATGTGCAGGTTTTGTTCATTTTTCAAGTCTTTTAATTCATTCATCACGCGAAAGACAAAAGCCAATCATATGCATTTAGAGCCGGAAACAGATTTGATCCGTTCACCTCCCGAGTCCTCGGTCCGAGTCGTTCAACACGTGACAGACACAGAAGCCAATCGTATGCATTTAGAGCCGGAAACAGATTTGATCTGTTCACCTCCCGAGTCCTCGGTCCGAGTCGTTCAACACGTGACAGACACAGAAGCCAATCGTATGCATTTAGAGCCGGAAACAGATTTGATCTGTTCACCCCCCGAGTCCTCGGTCTGAGTCATGTCTCTTTACATTTTGTCACGTGATGAACGACTGTCCGTGTGACGTAAACGAACCACTGAAATTTGAAGACATGAAGAGGTGAGCTGAGCAAAGAGGCAAAAATATCTTCATAGACAAAAGAGCAGGCAGACAGTGAATGATTATTTTCTCTTATAGCATTCTATTTATGACTTGTTTGTAGTGTGATCAACATTTGGGCTAGTTGTACATGTGTTTGGAAGCAATTCGTAACAGTTTAATAATATATTGGCAAATTGAACGAAATGACTCGAAAAAAGATTCGTTCATCTCGATGAACGAGACTTAAAGATCCGAATCAGAAAAATGATCCAAACTTCCCATCACTATTCTGTATTACTCCGCCCACACAGAGTATTTCAGATAAGAAATCAGCAAATTCTTTTGTAAAGTCGGTATGGTGCCCTGGAGGCCGATAAACAGTTGCCAGTACAAATTTAGATTGAAATGTATTGTTTAAATTGTTCATTGAAATATACATCACTATTACTTCAAATGAATTATATTTGAAGTCAGATCGCTGAGTAGCACTAAAAATTTTACTGTATATTATGCCCACGCCTCCACCTTTGCCTTTAGGACGCGGCTCATGTCTATAATCATTAATAGTATTACTTTTACCTTTGTTGTCATTATTATTATTATTACTGTTCTGACTTGTCATCCTGTTATATTCTCATTATTACAAGTGTTTCTACCATTGTCATTATTCAGGTTGATGTAGTAGTAGTAGTAGTAGTAGTAGTAGTAGTAGTAGTAGTCATTGTTGAAGTAGTAGTAGCGATTGTAGTTGAGGTTGTTGAAGTAGTAGTTGTAGTAGTAGATGTCATTGGTATAGTGGTATCAGAAGTAGTAGATGTGTTGTTGTAGTAGTAGCAGTCGTTGTCGGCGTAGTAGTATCAGAAGTAGTAAATGTTGTTGATGTAGATGTTGTAGTAGCAGTCATTGCAGTAGTAGTATCAGTAGAAGTAGACATTATAGTAGTCATTGTTGTAGTAGTATCAGTAGTAGACATTGTAGTAGTAGTAGTAGTAGTAGTCGTTGTGGCTGTAGTAGCAGCAGTAGTAGTCAGTAGTTAACATTAGTAACTTTCTGTAGTAGTAGGTGTAGTACTTGTGTTTTTTTATTATGGTTGTTGTCAGTTATTATTACTGTTGTGCTTTCTTTCTTTCTTTCTTTCTTTCCTGTTACTGTCAATATTACTATCATACAAAAAAATAAACTAAAATAAATGTATGAGAAATTCTTACCTCTGATTTACATTTGGTGACGATGTCTGTGGTCTGTCAACATTCAAAATGAAAGCACACCTTTTCACCAATAATCTATGCTTATAATGTATCATTTCTCTTGGTTGTTAATTAAAATAAAGACGTATGACAGCTGAGCAAAATCCTGGAAAATCAACCAAACTCTGGTCAACGTGAGGAGAGTTTACTAGCACGGGACTTGCTTTAACTGTTTTGGTCTGTTTAGAAACTTTGCCGTGTAAAAGAGAACCACACCAAAAACAAAAAGCAAAACTGTGACAATTGTAATGCCTGTTTTGGAACAAATCGATCAATCTATTTTGCCTTGATTCAAATCATAATTCAAATACATGACAAAATAAAATCTCGTAGACCTGCTCAGTTCTGATTTCGACAAACTTGCAGAGTCAGGACCAGCAACATTGCGTGAGATCAACAGATCGTCAAACAACGCTGGATTTGTTTGAATGGTTCATTAGAAACCTGTAATGTAGCAATTTGGAAACATAATCGGGACACTATGAGGCAGCGTGTAAGTGTCAGAATGAATGACTTGCGCGTGCCAAAGTTCTTTTGAAGTCGAGGAAGTGCAGGGGAAGTTCATCTCTGCTCTGCTGAAGTGGGAGGAAGTTTCATTTAATTGGATTTTGATGCTGCTTGTTGTCATGGCACCCAGATTCTGTCATTTCATATAAGGTCTTTTTTCATCGGATGGGGGAAGAGATTTCAGGCTAAAGGAAATGAGCTTCCTGGAGGAGCAGAGCCTGCAACAGAGCAGCCACATTGATTGGGGGAAATGAATGTGTTCGGGCTCTCGACACAATGAGTCCGAGCGGCACGCGCTGAAGGGGCCACGGATACTCCGGCCGACAGCAAATGAATTAAGATAGGAAATAGAAGTGGCCTCGAATCAACATAAAAATGAGCAGTTCTTTGACCTCCCAGTGTTCTCCATTGGGTTTCCTTGAATTCACACACAACTATCCAGTGGAGCACTGCTTGAAGTCTATAAATGAAATGATGGTGTGTTTCTGGATTGTTTCTTCAGTTGTTTTTATCACTTGATGTCAGTATTTTTCATAATAATGGTGTTGTACGATCATGACGGTTTACAAGACTTTAAACTATGTTAGTACTGAAGGTTATACAAGCCTGTTTACATTCATTCATTCCTTTTCTATTCAGCTTAGTCCCTTTATTAATTTGGTCGCCACAGCGGAATGAACCGCCAACTTATCCAGCATATGTCCATCTCTGGGTAACATCCATACACACTCATTCACACTCAAACACTACGGACAATTTGGCTTACCCAATTCACCTATACCACGTGTCTTTGGACTTGTGGGGTAAACAGAGCACCCGGAGGAAACCCACGCAACCATGCAAACTCCACACAGAAATGCCAACTGACCCAGCCAGGGCTCAAACCACCGAATGGCGAATGTACTACCCACTACGCCACCGTGGTGCCCCGGCCTGTTTAGTAATTCTAATATTTTTTCTATTTCAAATATTTGCCAAAGGATGTTTAACAAAACAATGAATTTTTCACAATATTTTCTTTTAATATTTTTTTTTTTCTTCTAGAGAAAGTCTTATTTGGTTTGTTTTGGTTTATTTATTTTTTAAAACCCATTTTAGGGTCAGTATTATTAGCCCCCTCAAGCATTTTTTTTGTTTGTTTAGTTTTTTTTGATTGTCAACAGAACAAACCATCATTATACAGCGACTTGCCTAATTAACCTAGTTAAGCCTTTAAATGTCACTTTAAGCTGTATAGAAGTGTCTTGAAAAATATATAGTCAAATATTGTTTACTGCCATCAAGGCAAAGATAAAAGAAATCAGTGATTAGAAATTAGTTAGTAAAACTATTATGTTAGGTAATGTGTTGAAAAAATCATCACTCAGTTAAACAAAAATTGGTGAACAAATCCTGGGGGGACAGGGGGG
>CAIGQQ010006051.1:718133-735653 GCA_903798035.1 Danio albolineatus | reverse complement strand
TTATTATTATTATTATTATTATTATTATTATTATTATTATTATTATTGTTAATGATAATAATAATAATACTAATAATAATACTCATAATACTACTACTACTACTACTACTACTACTAATAATAATAATAATAATAATAATAATAATAATTACAACAATAGCAGTGATTTAAATAATAATAAATAGTTAATGCAGACACGACTGCATCATACTGATATGTGACAGGACTATATTCATAAATTCATCATATTCATAAATATTCATGAGCTGGTGGCTAGCGGCTAAATCATTTCATGAAGAATCTCTGAGATAATACTAATTGTTCATCGGAGCTAAACACTTTTCCATCTGTAGTTTTAATAAACAAGGTCTTATAAATTCTGTGCAGCACTTTGGTAGAGTGGTTATGCAAGATTTTTTAATTATAAATGTTGTGAATTAATTTTGCATGCCACAGAGTGTGAGTGACAGAGAAGCGAACGCGGGTGTCAGACTGAATGACTTCAGATTCTCTAACGACTGGCCAAAATATCATGCAGTCTATACAAAAAAAATCACGTTAGTTATAAGTAACCTTATAAAAAACGTTATATAAAACAAAAAAATAAATAGAAAAAAAAGAATAAACAAACTAAAAAAAAACCCGAAATAAAATACATAAATTAAAAATAAAAGTAATGCAATAAAATAAATAAATAAATAAATAAATAAATAAAATATAAAAATAAACAAATAAATAAACAAATAATTAAATAAATAAACCAACCAATTAAACAAGAAACAAAAAACAAACAAACAAACAAGCAAGCAAATAAATTAAATAATAAAATTATAATTAAAATAGATAATAAAATAAAATGAAAATAAATAAATAAATAAATAAATGAAAACTGACAAATTAATTAACTAATTAACCAAACAAACAAGTATTTAGAAAAATATTTCAGCAATAATTACACTCGCAATACGCAAGTTCTGTTCCAGATCCTATTACTTATTGCCTTGCTGTCTAGGCGGCATGCTAATTGACATGGAGCCCCAGAGGTGACTAACTGGCATTATAGGAGTGCTCTTAAAGCACATTAGGGAGCATGACTTGGAAAGGATTTCAAGGGGGTAACAAAATTTACTATTTTAATTTACAGTGGCTCAGTGGTTAGCACAGTCACCTCACAGCATGAAGGTCTGGTTCAAGTCACGGCTGAGCCAGTTGGCATTTCAGTGTGGAGTTTGCATGTTCTCCCCGTGTTGGCGTGGGTTTCCTCTGGGTGCTTCATTTCCCCCCCCAATCAGTGAATTAAACTAATTTGGCCATAGTGTAATAGTGTGTGTTTGTGTGTGTGAATGTGAGAGTGTATAGGTGTTTCATAGTGCTGGGTTGTGGTTGGAAGGATATCCGCTGCATAAAACATATGCCATAATAGTTGGTGGTTCATTCCGCTGTGGCGACCTCTGATAAAATAAGGGATGAAAGTGAATGTATGTATGTCTGCATGTTTGTTTTGTGATCTTAAACGGATTCACCCTGCTGGTGAAATTGTCATCTCCTCAAAGGTTACCTGAAGGTTTCAAAAAGCTGTATAATTGTTTTACCTATCTTTTGGCTTTTGCCTTTTATTGAACTTTTTAAAAAATCACTTACAACGGGTCGTTCTGGTGATGAATGAGTTCACTAAAATGGTGAGTGCTGTGTCAGAGCATGGCTAAGTACATACTTTTGAGCGTATAGCAAAAGCATAGACAAGTTTAACATTGTGTTTTCAATAGACATTCCTGTCATTGTGTCCAATGCTTATATGCACATCCTGTCACCCTAACCTGGGCCATCAATCATCTTGTCACAGTTAACATCCACAATTCATTTCATTTAATCCCAACCGTACTGAAGAGAAAAGCAGCAGCATGTTGATCTTTCATACAGGGAACACTTTATATTTCTGCAAAATAATACATTTAAAGGTTAAACATGGTTAAACATATCTTCAGAAAACATTATATATAAAATATTATTAAATAAATATTATTATTATCATTATTATTCATTCATTTTTTTTTTTCGGCTTAGCCTTTATTAATCTGGGGTCCCACATCGGAATGAACTGCCAACTTATCCCGCATGTGTTTTGGATGCCCTTCCAGCTGCAACCCATCACTGGGAAACACAGACTCATTCAAACACATACACTACAGACAATGCATGAATCCGCACTCCAGATCTACAAAAAAATAGTATACCATCCCAATATATACACACTGAACCCATCAAAGTTTAACAGGCCTCTAATAGACATCTGATCATAGATGGCTTGGTTAAAACAAAGCCTTGTCCTTGTCCTTTATGCACTGAAATTTTCTCACATATTTGTTGGCAAGCTGGCGATCCTCAGCCCATCTTTGCCTAGGCCTTTCTTGGATGCTTCTTGTTCAAATCATAAATACAATCACCTGTTGACATCACCTGTTTCAAATCACATCATTATTTAATTACTAAAATCATAATTACAAACACCTGTCGACATCACCTATTTCAAATCACATCATTTATTACTAACATGATTACTAATCCTAAACTGCTCCCATTACAACTTTTTTTTTTAAAGTGTTGCAAGAACCAAAATTGGAATACGTATTTATTTAAAAATTAGATAAATAAATCATAAAATAACTTGTAAAATGTTTAATAACTATCAAATTAATGAGGAACGCATTAAATAATGTTTGTTGTACTGTCTGTATTTCAATACAAGTGAAAGTAAATTTAGAAATCACTACTTTTCCATACTGTCCCTACTTTTTCTGATTTAGGGTTGTAATTAAAAAAAATAAAAAATAAATAAATAAAAAATAAATAAAATAAAAATAATAATAATAATTTTATTATTATTATTATTATTATACAACCCTTTTTTCCAGTTAAATAAGGCTAATTAACATATAAACCTGTGAGAGAATATTATTATCATCACTGTTTATCCTTGAGATGTGATGCGATACTTTTAGAATAATTCTCCTAATGCTAAAATAGAGGGGAGCTCCTGCTGTTTATAATATTAACAATAATAACAATAATAACAATAATAATAATAAGAAGAAGAAGAAGAAGAAGAAAAAGAAGAAGAAGAAGAAGACGAAAAATAAATAAACAACACAAGTTTAGGTGGAAATTAAAAGCTACGCATTATGGATGGATGGATGATATAGATGGATGGATGGATGATATAGATAGATGGATGGATGGATGGATGGATGGATGGATGGATGGATATAGACAGACAGACAGACAGACAGACAGACAGACAGACAGACAGACAGACAGACAGACAGACAGACAGACAGACAGACAGACAGATAGATAGATAGATAGATAGATAGATAGATAGATAGATAGATAGATAGATAGATAGATAGATAGATAGATAGATAGATAGATACCAAACATATAACAATAATCACTGTAATCAATGACATTTAAAAATTTGCTACACATCAAATCAAAACAATGACTTTTTTTTGTCAGGACTTGTACAGTCATCATCAACATACAGTAAGCATCAGAAAATGTATTTGCGTGTGAAGAAAAAAAACAGAACGTATACTTTTAGAAAAAGTTTAATATTTATCTCAAATAATACTTTTCAAAATATTTGTCATTTAACAATCTGCAGTACAGTTCTCTAGGGTTCATGATTTCGCTCACGTCAAAGAACACATACGAGCCGAACACTTCCGAAAAGCTCGTACATATTGACATTTGTTTGAAATTTTTTTTGAAACCATAGATATATACTTATGGGTAGATAAACAATTAATTTACATGTTTGTACAGTAGAAACATTGATTTTTAACAATTCGACCTACTTTAATCAAAAAAGTACAGCATATTTAATAGTTTTACAAATTCTGCATAAAAAATATATTTCTGTACAAAAACATCTTTTGCACCTACTTCAAGTCAGCAGCACATGATTGAATGACAATGGCGAGTAGCACGATTGTTGGTTTGAATGCGGTTTTACAGCCTGACAGTCACATACAGTGCATCTGTAAAGTATTCATAGCGCTTCACTTTTTCCACATTTTTTTTTTATGTTACAGTCTTATTGCAAATTGGATCAAATTAATTGATTTCCTCCAAATTATCCACACAATACCCCATAACTACAATGTGAAAAAGCTTTTTTGAAATGGTTGCAAATTTATTAAAAATAAAAAACCTGAAAAATCACATGTACAGAAGTATTCCAAGCCTTTGCTCAATACTTTGTTGATGCACCTTTGGCAGCAATTACAGCCTCAAGACTTTTTGAATATGATGCCAAAAGCTTGGCACACCTGTCTTGGGGAATTTTTGCCCTTTTCTCTTTGCAGTACCTCTCAAGCTCTAACAGGTTGGATGGGAAGCGACAGTGTACAGCCATTTTTAGATCTCTCCATAGATGTTCAATAGGATTTAGGTCTGGGCTCTGGCTAGGCTACTCTAGGACATTCAAAGAGTTGTCATGAAGCTACAACATTGATATTTTGGCGGTGTGCCGTCAAGAGCACTCTGAAGCAAGTTTTCATTCAGGATGTCTCTTTACATTGCTGCATTCATCTTTCCCTCTATCCTGACTAGTCTTCCAGTTCCTGCTGCTGTGAAACATCCCCACAGCATGATGCTGCCACCACTGTATGGATGGTTTTAGCCTGATGCTGAGCGCTGCCTGGTTTTCTCCAAACATAACACCTGGCATTCACTCCAAAGAGTTCAATTTTAGTCGCATCAGACCAGAGAATTTTGTTTATTATGGTCTGAGAGTCCTTTAGATGCCTTTTGGCAAATTCCAGACTAAGGCTTCTGTCTGGCCACTCTACCATACAGGCCTGATTGGTGAATTGTCGCACAGATGGTTGTCGTTATGTAAGGTTCTCCTCTCTCCACAGAAGAACGCTAGCGCTCGGACAGAGTGACCATCAGGTTATTTATCACCTCCCTGACTAAGGCCCTTCCCACCGATTAGTCAGCTTAGATGGCCGGCCAGCTCTTGGAAGAGTCCTGGTCATATTCCACTTACGGATGATGGAGACCACTGTGCTCATTGGAACTTTTAGAGCAGCAGAATTTTTCCTTCACCAGCCTTGTGCCTCAAAACAATCCAGTCTCGGAGGTCTACAGACAATTCCTTTGTCTTCATGCTTGGTTTGTGCTTTGACATGCACTGTCAACCCTGGGATCTTATAAAGACAGGCGAATGCCTTTTCAAATAATGTCCAATCAACTGAATTTAACACAGATGAACTCCAATTAAGCTGCTGAAACATCTCGAGAATGGTCAGTGGAAACAGAACGTACCTGAGCTCAATTTAGAGCTTCACGGCAAAGGCTGCGAATACTGATGTACATGAGATTTTTCAGCCTTTTTTATTGTTAATAAATTTGTCATTATGGGGTATTTTGTGTAGAATTTTGAAGAAACAAATGAATTTATTCAATTTTGGAATACAGCTGTAACATAAACAAATGTGAAAAAGGTGAAGCCCCATGAATATTTTCCGGATGCACCGTAAAATAAACTAGTTTACAGTTGTGAGGGAACGAAACTGTACAAAATGAAACCCAACAAAGAAACATTATTGCAGCAAAGCCTGAGAAAAGGCAAGACATGGATCATCCGCAGTGTAAGAAAACCAACACCGGGCTTTATCTCGACGTGGCGAATCCAACAGAAACGAGCTAAAAAGCATGACGCAACAGCAACAACAAAAAAAAGGGCATCCTTTTGCAAACCAAATACAATCAGTGTGAAAATGAGATCTCATATCCGGAAGCAAAAGCTACAAAAAATGCCATTGTGCACATTTACGCTTGAAGCCATCAGTGCATATGGTAACACAGCGTCGGGAAAAACATCAGGCATCACATAGTAATTCACATGGAAAAATGGGAGCACTTACAGTTTTAGCACATGCACTGGGTTTCAGCATGGTCATGACATTTAAATCACAGTGAATATGCACCCCAGCAGCCCTACGCTCTTCATCTAGGTTAATGTACTAATGATATGGGTCATTGGGAACCGGTGTGGCCCGGTCATGCTTCTGACTCTAATAAGGCAGTGTTTCTTTGAGAGCAGGGTCGATCTTAGGCCTGCCGATTTTGTGTCTCTAATGAGTACGGGAGATGCAAACTTGTTCCGAAACATAAAAGGAAGAAAAGCATCAACTCGTGGGCTCAGATAAATCTTGTATAGGCGTCCGCACGGAGCTGATAAACGAACTACGCCATCAACATACAGTCGTGTTCTGCACAAGAGGTATATTTGACATGTAATGAACGCAAATACGGTCAAAATCGGCGACCGTTATGATGTCGAACTTAAAAGATGAATTGCGTTTATGTTCAGACACGACACAAGGAAATAATCAGATGTGCTGTGTGATGAACGCGTTTAAAAAAGCAAAACGAAATGATGATCAGAGATTCAATTGTGTCCTTATCACCTTGTAAACATAAACAGAACTTCATTTCAAAAATAAACTCAGTCTCTCTTGATAGCCGTAGCATGACATCATGCTCCTCTATGGATACGGATTTGTATATACACATATGATCAATAAAACCCTGTATATTATTATTTTTTTTCTCCTTTATTTTCTTTTGATACATTGATTTCATATCCATTTCATACTAGTGCAAAATTTGTGCGATGAAGTTTTCTTTCCATCCTCCACGCAGAGATGAGCATCTCTCCTTCATGTTTCTTGTGGTGTTCTATTTTTTGTCACCTTCTTGGTGGAGATCGATTCAGTGTGCTAAGCCACAGTAGTCCAGTTGCTTTCGTTCTTGTGATTTGTCTTCACTGAAGAAAATACGTTGTGTCGACAACTTTGTGGCATTCAAAAGACACGATCTTTCCTAGGAAGTCTTTTCAGGGGGGGAATGCATAAAAAAAAAAAAATTGAAATAAAATCAAATAAGAAAATAAAACCTTCGTCATTTAAGTGCCACAGCTCCCAGAAAGGACGTCGGCCTCAGTAGCAGACGAATATCCGTCAAGTGAGCCTTCTTTTTTTTTACATTTTATTTTTTTCAGTAAAAAAATAGTCCTCCAATATTTTTTCTTTTTGTCCTTTGTAAGTTTGTGATAAAAGTTAGGAGCATCGATAGCAAAGTGCAGTCAGTCGTAAAGGAGTATTGGCATCTGGCACCCATGGTTCTGCTGCTCACACACGCACGCACATTCACACGCACACAAGGCCGGTCCAGAGCTGATAATGAAGGCTATACTACTGTGCAGACTGTATTGAGGGTTGTGTCAAACCTCACAGCCTTTGCCTCTGTTGGCTTCATGTTTGTGTCATACATAGGATTCTCAAACGAAGCCTGTCCGTTAGTGTTCTCGTGACCTGCATATCCGTTGTACTGAACTTTTGGTCTTGTTCTGGAGAGGGGGGAAAAACAAAGAGAAGGCAAATGGTTAGGATCGACCAAAACTTCTTTCAAAGGACACACATTGTTTACATTTATTGCACCACGTTCCATTGCAATTATCCTACACAGGCTCATTAGAAATAAACCTACATTTGAGTGAGAAATGGACTTCTATTTACATTTTACTTTAGTTACTAGGTAAAGTTAACACTATGGGGTGTATTTTAAAGTCTAAAGCGCATGGCACAAAAGCATTAAGGGCATGTCTGAATACACTTTTGCTATTTTAAGGATGGAAAAGTAAGTTCTGCACCCCAGCGCATGGTCTAACAGGGTTGTGCTTATTCTATTAATGAGTTATGGGTGTGTTTTGAATATAATGTGCATTAAACCAGAGTCTCATCTCCCATTCCCTTTAAGAGTCAATTGCATTGCACCATGGATGACTTTGTATGAGGAAAAACTGTAGGCTTCATTAGCGAGAAAACATTTAAACAGACCATCTGCAGTGTGAGGATAAAGAATGAGCCTTCTCCAATTGTCCTCTCTACTTTCTCTTTACTTTACTTTTACTATTTACTTTTCGCCTTTACTTTTTAGAATAAGCAAACAGTGTTGTACGCACTTTACTAAAGATATCCATTAGCCTACATATTTAATTTTAATGTGTTAAGCGCAAAGATTTGTTTCAAAAATATTTCTAAAATTTCCAGCAAACAAATAAATGAACAATAATAACGAAGTGTGGTCAAAAAAACTGTGTTATACCCAAACACACGTCCTATTCTTATGCCCCAAATGGTGATGCATACAGATGGACAAATCTAAACTTGTTTTTATTAAAACAAATATAAATATGCATATAATGAGTAATAAAACTACTGATAATAACATTATACAAATGCAAATTGTCATTAATAAACTGAAAATGCACCCCAAGACGAGGCATTGAGGTAGTGTTTTTTTATATTTGTGTAGAAAGTATTAATTTTTGTAACAATTAAATCCTTAATTTTTTTCACAAAGTGGCAAAAATGGATTTGCTATCTTAAAAACTTAACGCAAAACATGACAATTACTGTTGTGCTGGTCTGAAAATAGCAATGAATCGCACCAAACATGTCTTGAGCCTTATTGCGTGGGGTGTATGATAGGGCCCTGTGGGTCAGCATGAAGCCAAACAACTTTTGTTCCTTTTCACACTGATGATTTTTACAAGAATATGTTATCAATGGATAAAGGACTATTTATGTGTTGTTATTTGCAAAACACCAAATAAATAATACAAAAATATGTAACTGTGTCGATGATTTGTAATTTAATATCTCATACCTGTCAACATTGGGATGTAAAATAATGTCCCCATCTTAAAATTACCTAATTCTGTTAATTCAGTGTATTTTAATTGTAAATACTTACAGATGTTACAACAGCAAATTAGCAAATTAGTACATTTAGCAAGTAGTACATTATTAGTAGTGGGTGGGATTTGTAAATTACAGAGTAAATAGCAATACATTACAAAAAAGTTGGAAATAAAATAAAAGCCTTTTAAAGCCACAACGATCAGTCAATTCATCAGTGGATCGCTTGTATGTCAGCTCAGATCAGCTATTCTTTGCAGCCTTAAAACGCTGCAGTGTCCATGTATCTGTGTTTGCACTCAGTAAACACTGGTGAAGTGCGGTGAATTAATCACGGCCAATCACACGTCATCTCTGTTGAGCACGTAAACACAATGGCACAATGTTCAAGAACGCATTCGAGCGCTTAAATGTTAGCGGGAAATGGACGCTTTTAAAATCTTAGTACCGATTAGTACCGGCTTTCTGGTGTGGTCAGTTTGCTCAGTAGCTCACATTGTACAGTGTTGCAATTGTGGTGCAGACTGCTCGGGTTTGAGTCTGATGAAGCACAGTTCCACAAGAGTTAAAAGCAATGCAAAATAAAGGTAAAACTATGTTGTTACAATGCACTACATTTTGTATTGGGTTTAGGGAAGGGTTTAGGTCAGATCACTAGGTCTACGACAAGCTCCACATTCTCACGGATGTGTATCTGAAACATATAACAAAATCAATGCTATCTCATGCCAATTCGTAATTTTTTTTATTTAGTGGCTAATTTGAATGAATTTGTATGATCTCATTCATACATATTAGTACAATTTGCTCATCTCCAAATGATTGGTTGGGATGACTAAACTCATCATAATATGAATTTGTAGGAATTGGCCGCAAGACTGACAATACATAAAACAGTTATGTTTCCTCGTGATGTCAGGCTGAAAAAAAGCACCCTAATGCTGCGTTCACACCAGACGCATCACGCGCGAGTGATTTACACGTTAAGTCAATGCAAAGGCGCGAATAGGCATCCTGCAGTGCGATACGCGTGAATGGCGTGGTGTGAATGCCGCGAATTGCGCAAATGGCGCCACGTGAATTGAACGTTTTGCACACTTGACACGATTAACGCGCAATTCGCGCGAATCGCTCCAGTTTGAAAATCTGAACATCAGGGGACATTCGCGCCTCGTTAACCAATCACGAGCTTGCTCTTGTGGGGGTGGGGGTGGGGGTGCGCCTGTTGTTGGTGTCCCGGGCGAAAATCCTCTAGCCGACACCGACAACAGTTCATCAAACTGGGATCGGCTCAGTCGAAAGCATCGCTGAAAGCTTCCATCATCCTAAAAGCTACAGTCACCAAGCCACAGACAGAAGCCCTGCCCATCACGTGAATCCGCGTCTGTTCTCAAGTCAATTTGACGCGTGAATGAAGCGGATTTGTACGCGCGAATGAAGCCAGTAGACTCAAATGTTCACGCGTCTATTTACACACGAATAGCTCGATTTTGCCACCCTTGCCGAGTCTGGTGTGAATACAGCATATTTCAAATTCACAAAAATGACGACAGCGCCCTCCAGTGGATTTGTTATCTGAAACGTGTAACAAAATGTATTCAGAGCAATGTATTTTATGGGTTACAAAAAAAGTAACCTGAGGCACATATTTCCAATGAGCCTGTGTTGAGCCAATTATTAAGAACAACATATACTTTGTAAACGTTAGATAAATGTTAAAAACCTAAAACAAAAAAATAAAAACATGACATCTTCATTCAGAAGTGACAAATGTGTTAAATTCAGGTTAAAGCCAGGTTTAATTCCAAATTCCAAATTCCAAAAAAAAAAAAATGTAATAAAAATTAAATCCTAGTATAAAATTTGCGAAGATGAACAGTATGTAGAATTTCAGAGCTGTTTTTATTGCACTATTAAAAGATAAAAAAATAATCTGTATTGCTTCTGTCTCCAGATGTTCAGATATCCTTACTGTGTGGAACACTGTTTTACACACTGCAGTTGATTTGACCTTCTACAGTACTTTGAGGCTGATACATGAATTGGAAGTAATATTGGTGACAATACTGTTACTGGCAGTACATACACACAAACAAACATGTCCTTCCTTTGAATGGTGGTGGATGATTTATTATGATATAATATGATATGGTCCAAATGAAAATAAATGACATTCATTCACACCCGATTAATATATCCACTGATGAACACTGACTGGTGCATCATCATAAATCATATTTCTCATGATAGTTCAGTGGATAAGTAAGTAAGTACATAAATAAATAAATAAATAAATAAATAAATAAATAAATAAATAAATAAATAAATAAATAAATAAATTAACGAATAAATTAACGAATAAATTAACGAATAAATGAACAAATAAATGAATAAATAAATAAATAAATAAATAAATAAATAAATAAATAAATAAATAAATAAATAAATAAATAAATAAATATGGTCAAATTAGATAGTTGACAGAAATGACAAGCTATTTTAGACCAACAACCAAATACATAGGCCACCTTTTTTGCCATAATTCCAGCACTCTATGATATAGAAGACAAAACTGAATGGCAAATAGAATGGAGAAAATGAAGTTATAGCTGTAAAAGCCTTTAGGATTAGCTTTCGATGACTTACCTGGAGACTGTCAGGTCTTTGGGACTCTCACTGTCATCTGTGCCTCGTGATAGAGCCCTGCCAATTTTATGTATTTATTGAATTATTTATGTTTATTATTTGAATATATGGGAACTGTCATGCTTCATGACAAATTTAGTCACAATGTTTTGTATGCGTTGGAAATCTCCATGCTCCTTTTTTAGCATTGACTTTAAAATGGTTTAAAATATATAAATGAATGAATGAAAAAAAATAAATAAATAAATAAATAAATAAAAACTGCTTTTATTCTAGCTGAAATGAAGCAAATAAAACTTTCTTCAGAAGAAAAAATATTACTGGAAATACTGTGAACAATTCCTTGCGCCGTTAAATTTAATTTGGGATTTGCTCCTATTTGAGCGTATTTGTCTTTTTTTTTTTTTTTTGCTTGCAGAAATGTGTCATAAGTACTATAACTTAAGTTACTTATCATAATGACTGTTTTGGCAAAGGAGTTTCCCATCACTACTGCGACACAATGCTGATTCACATCTATTATGGACAAATAACATCAACAAATGGAAGAAAAGACTGTAAAGTCAGCTGCTCTTACCTGTGTTTGTAGAGGTAAAAGGCAAACCCTGATAAAATAAGCGCAAAAAAGGGCACTAGAATGGCAGCTGCCACAGAGCTGCTGTTTGTGCCATAGTAAGGATTGGCTGGATCCATATCGGTGGTAATAAGACCTAAGAGAAGAAAAAAAAATAGATTAAAAAAAGAGAAGAGAACATAATATGTTTACTTTCAGATTTGCTAACTGAATAAATAGGAAATCTTTAAAGGGGTGGTTCACCGCGATATCACATTTTAAACATCGTTTTTTGTGTAATGTCCCAGCAGAGACACAACATCATAAGACATTAATATTAGGTTATAATTGGATCACCAGCATCTACTGACAATGTTATTTTGACGTCCAATAACGACGTGAAATGACGTTGATATTTGTTGATTTTAGGTTGTGTTGGAGAGTGACTAAAACCAATGTCAAGCCAACATCTGTCAAGCCAACATCAATTTTAAACCAACGTCAAATACTGACATTTATTCATCAAGTATGGGTACCAAAATCCAACGTCTGATTGACGTCATAGTGGTAACGTCCATACAATGTCAAGCAGTAACATAATTGGACGTTGATATTTTGTTGTTTTTAGGTTGCGTTGAAAAGTAACCAGAATGCAACATCTGTTCGACGTTGGACATTGACGATGGCCTGACGTTGGGTTCTGACGTCAACCCAATTGTAATTTCCAAACAAAATGCAACGTCCCACATTGGGGTACAACGTCAATCTGACGTCATGTTGATGTCCTGTGCCTGCTGGGGTAGTTGTGCCAACATAAGCAACATCTTTGAATGTAAGATGCTCAAAGTTCAGTGCAATAGTTTGCTTAGCTTCGTTTGGATACAAAAAAAAATTACATCTGGGTTGATGATGTCATAAACCCTTACATTTACATTACAGGAAACACACAGCGAAGGTGCATAGCCAAAGAAGTGCTGTAACAGTTCAAACACTGCAATTCTCACATTCCTCCACTAACAGAAGAACAAAAACACCCTTACAAAGCATCCAGCTTCATTTTCCTCTTCATTTTCTGTATGATTCAGGCTCAAACTAATACACTGACAAATATAATTATGAGTACCAGAATAAAATTAAGTAAGATATATGACAAAATAATGTGTTTGTTTGTTTGTTTGTTTGTTTGTTTGTTTGTTTGTTTGTTTGTTTGTTTATTTATTTATTTATTTATTTATTTATTTAAGTGAAGCATGAGCACACATTGGTTTGCACCTCATAAACACAACCAGTCCTTACAAAAACACTCTGGACCACCCCTAAATAAATATACAAAATAAATATATTTTGTTGTTAACAAAAGGGGAACAAAATCAATCATGTCATACCTTGTCTTGTTAACTGAAACTTCCCAAAATCCTTGCTGTGAATGTGCCCTTGGTAAACGAACATTTTTTTCTCCGATTCCGATGTAACCTATGCCAAAAAAATCACATTTGAAATATATAATAGTGTTATTACTGCTATTTGAAATTGAAAAATAACTGCTTTTAGGCTACTCACATATCCGTCCATTGCCCAGTTGTCATTTTTGAATTTGCTAAAGTATTGTTCTGTCGGGCCTCGTATCTGGTAAACTTTTAATAACAGATGGTTTTCTTCTTTTTTGTAAGTTCCTGCAAAACAACAGAAGGAAGAAGTAGAAGAAGAAGAAGAAGAAGAAGAAGAAGAAGAAGAAGAAGAAAATATTTTCAGTCTAGGACTAAGAATTAAGGCAAGCATAAACATACAGTCGAAGTCATAATTATTAGCCTTCCTGAATGTTTTATGCCCCAATTTCTGTATAAAAACAGAAATCAGTCAAGTTTGGTGAAGGAAAAATCATGGTTTGGGGTTACATTCGGTATGGGGGCGTGCCAGAGATCTGAAAAGTGCATGGCAACATCAACAGCCTGAGGTATCAAGACATTTGTGCTTCCCATTACATCGCAAACCACATGAGAGGGCAAATTCTTCAGCAGGAAAGCGCTCCTTCTCATACCTCAGCCTCTACATCAAAGTTCCTAAAAGCAAAGAAGGTCAATGTGCTCCAGGACTGACCAGCCCAGTCACCAGACAAGAACATTATTGAGCATGTCTGGGGTAAGATCAAGGAGGAGGAATTGAAGATGAACCAAAAAAATCTTGATGAATTCTGAGAGTCCTGCAAGAACGCTTTCTTTGCCATTCCAGATGACTTTATTAATAAGTTATTTGAGTCACTGCAGAGATGCATGGATGCAGTCGTCCAAGCTCATGGGAGTCAATATTAATCTTTGTTCCACTGAACCATGACTTTATATTCTATACTGTACACTATGTCTGTCTTACAAGACTTTTGTCAGACCATAATTTCCTAGTTGAATAACAAAAAAATCAAGGCATGACCATATTTTATTTTGGTAAAATAAGCGGGATATATAGGCTTACAGTACACCTTTCATATTAACCACTTCTGATACCAAATGATCAACTAGAAGTCAAGTTAATATTTGTTGTTCCTAAAACCTGGTTAGGCAACAAGACTTTAGTGTAGTAGTGTAGTTTAGATGCAATACTAATTCAATTATTCACTCTCCAACTGCCATCAAAATAAGAAAATTCTCTTTCAGCATGTTGAGTGAGAGCAGTCTTCTAAATATGTTTAATCAAGACAATATCTGGATTGCTGTCACTATTTCTAGAATGTCTCATAGTTGCTACAACAGCTCACCACACATCATTTCACTTCTCTCTGGTGTTATGATTATTAACCCTCCAGTTTTTCACTTCACTGAACATATGTCTACTCCATGTTCATCATTGTACTTGCCTAAATAACCAAAATCAAGGTCAAACATTGTTTTGATGGTCCTTTGTTGAATTTAAATTACATTACAACTAATTCTCATTAGATTGTAGACTGTTAGGTTGGGGTTAGGGTTTGGGTTAGAGTAAGTTGCCATGTACTTGCAAAGCTTTTTATAGTCAGGTAAATGTCTGTTGAATGTCAGTATCAACAAATATTAAGTAGACAGTCAACTAATACTCAAATGGACCATAGAAATAAAGTGTTACCAAAAGCAATCCTGTCAACTGATGATATTTATCTTTATATCATTATAGGAAACTCACTACAGAATGAGTGATTTATTTTGTTGTAATATACAGCGGGGGTTTCCCAGAGATAGGTTGTGGCTGGAAGGGCATCCGCTGCGTAAAACAAATGCTGGATAAGCTGGCGGTTCATTCCGCTGTGGCAACCCCGGCTTAATAAAGGGACTAAGCCGAAAAGAAAATGAATGAATGAATACAGTGGGGGAAATAGGTAGGAAACACATCCTGCTTTTTTCCTGGGAATAATATTTCTAATGGAGCTGTTGACATGAAATTGAACCAGATTTCGGTAAAAAGGTCCAAACAATACACATACAAATAAAACAAAATAAAACAAATCTGAAAAAAAAAAAAAATAGTCATGTAATAACAATGGAATGACACAGAGAAAGCACTGAACTACTTAAATGTATTTAATACTTTATATAAATATACTTATTTTAACAATGAGTAAGGGTAGAGTAACTTTCTGAGAGATTTCAGCTGCTGTCTGGGCGTTCACTGCTTTTCTACACTTCCCCTTCTTCATGTGTTCAAAACATTTTCCTTGTGTCATTTCATTTTATTACACATAGCCTTTTTTAAACTAATTACTTTTGTTTTCTTTGCATATATGGATTTATTTGGTTGCTACCAATATACAGTGAAAATCTCAAGTCAACCTCACATTTATAAGTATGTTTTCTGAAAACATGTTCAGTAGTGATTTCTCTCATATACAGTATACCACCCAGTCATAGCGTCTTCATTGCAAATAGTGTCAAAACATGGACAAAAAATAAATATATAAATAAATATCAACTTACCAGAAAGCTTAATGTGCACTCCGCTCTGCTCCAGAAGAGTGACGTTAACCCGACTAGTCGTGGCATTGAATGAACTGACTGTTACTGTGGCAGCCTGTCTCTTTCCTAGGTACTCATAGAATCCAGCCCATCCAGAGTTCAAAGAAAACACATCTGCTGGAACTAAACCAAACACATTGTATTTTTTTAAATCATTTATGAGGCTGGATAACTTAAACTACACTTATTACAAATATACCATATAAATGTCGAAAGGGAACCAAAAAAATAAAAAAGGTTTGGGAGTTCAAGTGTAAATAAAGTGTCCAAACTCTGCTAAACACTGAAGTAGTAAACTTTATAATTTCTACCCTAGGACAGAAGCACTTACAGAAGTTGAATTGAAATAAACAACAACAAAATCAATAATATACTGTAAAACCCCAAAAGTTAAGGTAACTATTTTAAGGAAACCGATAGCAACAAACCATTTAGGTTCAAAAACAAGTCACAATGAGTACTGTGAACTTAATCCATTTGAGTAAATGAAGCAATTTGAGCACAGTAAAACCCAATAAATCAAGATAACTCAAACCAAGTGAGTACTGTAAAACCTAATAGGTTAAGGCAACTCGACTACAACAATGCTACAAACCATTTGAGTTAAAAAAAACTAATCTATATGAGTACTGTGAACTTACTCCATTTAAGTTAAAGTAATGAGGTATTTCATTAACTCATTACCTTCAGCACTGGATCAAAACTCTTTTCGAATAGGTAGAATTAACTTTCTGAAAATTATGAGTTAAGTACACTCATTTCATCTGATAAAGTTGACTGTTTGGTTTTACAGTGTGATAATAACAATCTGGTTATTAAGGACAAATAGTTTTCCAATAGGTATTAAAGCAAAACAAATGGAATTTAATTTAAAAATGTGCAGTATAGACAATCACACTGATACTGTATGTTTGGTTGTATGTTAGTGAAACATGGTCATTGTGTAATAAACATTATATGTACAACAGACTTCATTTGGTTGACTTTGTCTGCTAACATAACCAGATTATTAAAACCTTTAACTATATTTAGTGCACAGTACATGTGGTTTTTTTATCCATTTTTCAGTGAATATATACAATACATTTAGGTGCATTTTAACAAAACTCTTTTGATAAACTGGTATATTCAGTAAGTTTGGTCTCTGAACATTATTAGGTATAAAAAATACATTTCAATTCAAATGAGGTTTTGCAATCAATCAATCAATCAATCAATCAATCAATCAATCAATCAATCAATCAATCAATCAATCAATAAACAAACAAACAAATAGATAAGTAAACAAACAAGCAAGCAAGCAAACATAAATAAATAAATAAATAAATAAATAAATAAATAAATAAATAAATAAATAAATAAATAAATAAATAAATAATGAATGAATGAATGAATGAAAACAAACAAACAAACAAACAAACAAACACATAAATAAAAAAAATAAAATTAATTAAATACATAAACAAATAAACAAACAAACAGACAATCAATCAAACAAAAACATAAATACATAACTAAACATGTAAATAAATAAATAAATAAATAAATAAATAAATAAATAAATAAATAA
>CAIGQQ010006051.1:687683-718123 GCA_903798035.1 Danio albolineatus | reverse complement strand
AAATAAATAAATAAATAAATAAATAAATAAATAAATAAATAAATAAAATTTCAACAACATTTAAAATTATTTTATGCTCATTAGGATTTTTCCACTTATCAAAATTGTATTTAATATTTTCCCCTAACATACAAATACGGGTAACTATTTTTGGGACCGGGATCCTTTGTTTGTTTTTATTAGCTCCGGTTTTGTCTTTGGTACTAACTAATATAATATATATACAACAACATATTAAAAGAGTCATGTGAAAGGTGTACTCATTTATGCAGGACATTATATAAATGAGTATGTGCCTATGTAAATAAGTACAAACGATATACAGACAAGAAAATCATAATTTGTTTGTAATGTAACAATTTTAAGAGTAAATAAAGAGTCCAAACACCCTAAATACTACAAGTAATATATTACAATACAATTTCAACCCTAGAACAGCAGAACTAAAAACAGTTGGGTGAAAAAAACCTGGCAGTTAGATTTAAAGAGGCAGTCTTACTTTTAACAATAATATAATTATAACTATTTTATTCTTTTATATCCGTGTTACTTTGACATAAAAAAAGAAGAAGAAAAAAACATTTTCAGACAACAGTGACCTGGGTTAAACTTGATGAAGGCCAAGTTTATTTTTTGATTACATCAAAATGGATCATTCAAAGGGGAACTTGAAAGGTTTCATACCACGAATCTTGTTTTTCTGCACGTCTGGATCCTCATTTGATTTGCTGTTTATTTTCGGTCCAACTAGGAAATAGAGCAAATAATTGATCATTTGACATTTCTGGATGCAACCTGCATGGCGGTAATAACAGTTAATCAAAGTTTCTTGCTGTAGTTTCTCTCAGAATGACTCACTTATACATCAGTTAGACACAAATAGCCTCTATTAATTCGTAAGGTTTTGTCTTCATATATCTATTTTCTATAATATATAAGAATATTATTTATAATATATAACTATATTATAATATATTTACTCATCATACAGCAGTTTCTGTACCTTTGCAGACTGGAGGTTTGCCTGTCCATCTCCCATCTGCTTTGCAGGTTCTGTGTTCTGATCCTCCAGCTAAGTAGAAGCCATCCTGGCATGTATACATGAGGGTGTAACCTAGAGTAGGCAAGTCTATAGCCTTTACGTCTACATGAGATGGTGTCTCCGGCTGCCTACAGGCATGTGCTGAAAAGTAAAGAGAAAATAAATGACTTTGTGTTCTTCCAAGGCATATCATGTAAACCTATTTATTTTATTTACGAATATACTTATTTTGTTTGTTTGTTTGCTTGATTGTACAATGGCATGAATTATTCAACACATAATGTGTTCCTGAATATGAGTCAGAACAGAAGACTGGACCAAAATTTGTAGCATTTTGTCTTCCTTTTTTGTCTTCCCTTACTCATGGATCATTCAGCTCCTTTGCCTGGAGCAGACAGATCACTCCCTCTAGAACAGGAGTGCACAAACTCTGTCCTGGAGGGCCGGTGTCCTGCAGTGTTGACCCCCAAACCAAATTAGACACACCCGAACCAGCTAATAAAGCTCTAATTACCATACTAGAAACTGGCTGTGTTGAAGCAAGTTGAACCTAAACTTTGCAGGACACCGGCCATCCATGACAGAGTTTGGACACCCCTGATCTAGAACCATATAAGAGACTTATTGAAATGGCTAATGTAACCACCTTCAACAACAGCTTTTGCATAGCACTCTTCCATTGTTTTATCATTTATTTTGGTCACTCACGGTGTAGTCACTATATCAGGAGTGTCAAAACTTGGTCCTGGAGGGCTGGTGTCCTGTTTAGCTCCAACATCCTTCAACACACCTGGAAGTTCTAGTATACCTAGAAAGAGACTGATTAGCTGGTTCTGGTGTGTCTAATTGGGGTTGGAACTAAGCTGTGCAGGACACTGGCCCTCCTGGACCATGTTTGGGCACCCCTGTTCTATACTGTCAACCAGAGTGAGTGGACACATGCAGGTTTTCTTCACTGCAATATTGGAGTGGGTGATGCAAACCATTTCTAATATTTCTCTGACTGCCCCTCTGAGTACATCTCCATTCCCAACCCAGAGCCCAGCCATCCAACTCCATAGATAACCCACTGCAGATGAAGAGACTGAGCCCACTCTGATCAGCTAGTCACGGTCAACATGGACTCAAGCCTGAAATTAGTTGGGGCCAGAGCCTCAAGACAACTCTGACCAGCTGTGTGAGCCAGCAACATTGCTTGTCACAGAGGATGTGTTTGTGGAGATTGAGGGCATGGATGAAACCTCAGCCACACACCCACTACTGAAGATGACATACAACTGGTCTATCGTGGCCTTTTTTGCCATGTTTTGAGGAGGATTTCTAGCATTCCCCATACAAGCTGGTACTGATCGTCTCTCAATCTCTTTCCTCCTTTGAGTCTCTGCTGGTTATACCTAGCTCTCCTTCATCCCCTTAATTTCAACTAGGTCCATCCAGCTCCTCATATTCTTTGTAGGCCAGTTCATCGTCTCTAGACTAATGGAGGATCCTGTTCAGCCTTCCATTCTCTCTCTTTTGTATCTGCCAGTCTGCTGGCTCAATCTCTGCTGGTCTAGATCCCTTATGGCAGGGATCACCAAACTTGTTCCTGGAGGTCCGGTGTCCTGCAGATTTTAGCTCCAACCCTAATCAAACACACCTGAACAAGCTAATCAAGCTCTCACTAGGTATACTTGAAACATCCAGGCAGGTGTTTTGAGACAAGTTGGAGCTAAACCCTGCAGGACACCGGACCTCCAGGACTGAGATTGGTGATCCCTGCCTTATGGTTTAGCGTAGTCTACATGGTCCATACCTGGTCTATCTGTGTAGATCCCTCAGCTCAACCTCAGCATGCCAAAGCTTGTGCATTAGTTCTTTGAGATTGCCAGAATTTATCTTGTTTCCTTACTTCAAAACACCATTTGGCTCTCTGATGCATTGGCTCTACCTTTGGCTATTGACTCTATGGACTTTTAGCACACCAAATCCACCAGGCACCATCATCCTTCCACCTTTGCCATGACACATTGAATCCTCTTTGTCACCCTGACTCCTCAGCTCTCCATCTCCACCTTTTGCCTTCAGTTCGGAAGGCTCCTGATGCTATCAGCCCCATCTCCACCATGGCTCCTCACACATTCGACTCCTCCATGGACTGTCCTCTTGGCTGCTCCCTGGTTCTTGCCTCCAGCACCACTATGGTTCCTCTGGGTGTCCGTTCCTCCATGGCCTCATCGAAAGTGCTCAACCAACATATGCCTGGGGAACTGATGTAGCTTAAGTGCATTTGTGCATCTCATACCAAGACTGTGGTTTTCATTTAAGGATATATCTGATTCTGAAAGCCAGTAATTCAATATTCCTGTAAAAACAGGTATTTTAACTATAACAATTGATATTTGCAATACGATGCATGCCATTATTGTGCATATGTTGCATTTATCGCGTAGTTAGGTTGGATAAACATAGCATAGTTGTTGCAATATTTCAGTTTTTAGCTAAAGGTTAAACAATTAGTATCGTCTGCTTCAAATGTCAAGAAATTGAGTTTTTGATTAAAAAATCATCAGAGACTTCCTGAAATTTCAATAAAAGCAAAATCAGAAAGATACAGTTGAGTCCCAGCAGAACCCTACAGAATGGTTAAAATAAAGCCACACCACTAAAAGAAATGTTCTGGGACAAGCCTTGAGTGCAGCCATATTCCATAATATATGAGCCATGTCCTCACACCTCACTTTTTCGTCAACTCAATTCTCCATGCTTCTTAGCTTCTGACAGTTACACTTTTTTACACAACCGAGATGCCCCAAGGATTTGGCACGATGCCCTGCAAAGGGGTCCAGAAATTCAACATTTATGTACAAGCAGTTCACACAAAGCTAACTTTAATCTTCATACCCCCATTGGTTCTTTTAACAATTCATATAAATAGCTTAGAGCAGTCTTTCCCAACCTTGTTCCCAGAGGCACACCAACAGTACATATTTTTAATGTCTCTCTTATCTGATCTATTCATTTCAGGTTTTGGAGTCTCCTTTAATGTTCTGATGAGTCGGTTCATGTGTGTTTGTTTAGGAGGAGTTTGAAAATGTGCACTGTTTGAGTGCCTCAAGGAACAGGGTTAGGAAATACTGGCTTAAGACCCCAGTATACTTCAAATGAAATTCTATTTCATTCTTTGTTTGAAGGAGAAAAGTTTGAAAAGGCTGATTCACAGTATACCGTTTTGAACACTCCAACACCCCCACGCTGCAGTAGGCTGGGTAGCAAATGTGTCACACTGCACAACACAACATTGATGGCGACTGAGAGAGAATAACAGAGTTGCAGCCAGTTTTTTGAAAGTGTACTTTTATTTAGTTTAAATATCGCTTGTTTGTATTTTGTTTTGTTACTTAATTTGTTGTTTGTGAACATCATAAAGGCAATCTAAATGGGACAAGCAGTACACCAAAAGAAAGAAGTGGAATAAAATCAAATGTTCAACCACTTTACACATTTTTGTTGTTTTAGCAGCACATTTCATTTGATTTAACTTGTATGTTAATTTTGATATATTTATACATTCATTCATTCATTTTCTTTTTGGCTTACTCCCTTTATTAATCCGAAGTCGCCACAGTGGAATAAACCGCCAACTTATCCAGCACATGTTTTACGCAGCGGATGCCCTTTCAGCTGCAATCCATCTCTGGGAAACATCCATACACATTCATTCACACTCATACACTACAGGCAATTTAGCCTACCCAATTCACCTGTACCGCATGTCTTTGGACTGTGGGGAAACCGGAGCACCCGGAGGAAACCTACGCGAACGCAGGTAGAACCAGCAACCTTCTTTTAACAGCACAGCCCTATCTATTAATATGGACAAAGCACAGTGATAGTTCAGGTAGGACACGTCAGTCAAGATTGCATCAGCATCTGGATGTGATATCTGTCACAGTGCTCCATTTAAATTATACATTCGGTCTCTTTCAGCGTTTGGTTGCTCACAATTCTACACTCCCTCCGCATTCTCCGACTCCTAGCTCATTTCTAATATCTGTACAACATACTAGCAAAAGATATAGTAATTGTGTCTCATTAACTCATAATCAATCTTTATTTATTTATTTTTTAATGAACACTTTTGAGTTCTGTTCTGTTACCCCATGAGGGTTACTCTCCCCACTCTCTCCATCCATGCCTGTATAAAACATCCACCTATTTCGACCTGGGAATACTCATACCGAGGCCTCAAGAGATTGTGCAGCACCATTGATGTGATTCAAGACCTGTGAGGAGATGATGCCAACCATCAAGGACCTCAAGGACAACACATATGAAGAGATGATGCCAACCAAAGAGGACTTCTAGAGGTCTCCATAATTCTAGACCAGGCCGTATTCTAATCAAATGATATGGGGGTCATGGAGAAGCGGAGAGCATGAAACTGATTCCTGAAAGACCCCCAGTGACAGACGAGTCTCTGCATTTATCCCCTGGGTCATCCTATACACCCGCCAGTGACCTATTCACACCTGCAGCTTCTCCACGATAGACAACAGACTCTTTAAGATCTCAAAACTCAGGGCTTCTGGTAGTACCTAGAACAGCAAAGTCAAATAAAGGAGGTCGAGCCTTCTCATTTATGGCTCCTAAACTCTGGAATAGCCTTCCTGATAATGTCCGAGGCTCAGACACACTCTTGCAGTTCAAAGCATACACTCAATACATCACATAGCGGTGTGATGCATGAATGTGCTCCACGAATCTCGTTTATATACACTATGAACAGCAGCTACGCCAATTATTCTCTATTTCCACCTGGGGTAACTCATCTCGAGGCCCTCAGAGACTTTGCAGTGCCACTGATGTGATCCAAGACCCGCAATGAGACGATCCCAAGGTTCTATAATCCTGGACCAGGCCGTATCCTGAGCAGCTGCTGTGGAGCATTGAGTAGTGGAGATGTTTTGAGTTTGAGGAGATATGGTTGTGTACAACTGAGCCTGGTTTCTCTCAAGGTTCTTTCCCTCACTTTCATCAATTGGTGAAGTATGTTCCTTGCCTCTGGCTTGGTTGGTTTGGGACTTGTGGAGTAGCACATCGATTAATTTGCTCTTCACTGTTTGAAATTTCACCTATGCAAATAAATTACACTGAACTGAACAAAACTGAACCACACTGAACTTTTCAGTTTCAATTTACAAAAACTTCTATGTTAAGCTGTTTTGGCACACTCTACATTGTAAAAGTGCTATAGAAAGATGATGAAGATGAATATTTTAAACAAAACCATCCCGCCAACACTAACTGCATGCTTAAAATAACTATAGATTTAATGAAGTGATTCTGACTGAAATGTGAGTGGAATGAAGTGTTGGTATCCATGATAGCTCAAAGGTGTTTTGTAGATAAAACGAACTCCCCTGAAAATTCACTTAGGTGAGCTTTTTTAAACTGCCAAAATTAACAAAAATGTATTATTTTGTTTAAAATTGCATCATTTTAGGCGGCACTGTGGCTTAGTGGTTAGCACTATCGCCTCACAGCAAGAAGGTCGCTGGTTAGAGTCCCGGTTGGGCCAGAAGGCATTGCTGTGTGGAGTTTGCATTTTTTTCCCGTGTTCGCATGGGTTTCCCCAATAGTCCAAAGACACCCGGTACACTCAACAAAAAAAAAAAAAATCTTATTTCTTATTAAACTACAATGAGCTGAAACAACACAATTCTTGAGTTTTTTGGAGGAACAACTTAAGTGTTTTATGTTAAATCCACCTAAATAAGTATAAACTAATAAGTTACAGATATGGCTACTGAGAACGCACATTTCTTCACACGCGCATTTAAAAAAAAAAAAAAAAACTTTTCTTTAAGCAATAGCCACCAGGTGGCACAAGGAACAACCACTTTTCCATTGACTCTGGATTCAGAGCGCTGGATTCAGCTCCGTCAATGCCTTGAGCGGCTGGGTTTCTTTCTTTATTTACAGAATTTTGGAGATAACGTATGCATATTAGTATTGACATATTATTACAACAGAAAGACATAAAATTTTACAAATTATGTGTCCACTTTTGAGGGCTCAACACAATTTTATAGATCTTAATAAAATAGCCTAAACCAGGGGTGACTAACTCTGCTCCTGGAGATCGACCACCCTGCAGATTTCAGTTGCAAACCCATATCAAACACACCTGCCTGTAATTATCTAGTGCTGTTCAGATCCTAATTAATTGGTTCAGGTGTGTTTGATCAGGGTAGGAGCTGAACTCAGCAGGAAGGTCGATCTCCAGGAGCAGGCTTGAGCACCCCTGGCCTAAACTATATTGAACTCATTTAAAGATATACAAACATCGGACATAATAGAAACATTAAACAAACCAATATAAAACAAATAAAATATATAACGATTTAGTACAGTTTCACATAAAAGAATTTAACCATTTTAAGCCATTTTGAACTTTAGTTTTTACAAAGGCCTATCTGAAAAAAGATTGTAGATATTTTCAAAATAAAAAAATAAACAATGGAGTTTATCATAATTTTTTCTTTTATTTTAATTATTTTAATTTTTATTTTAAAATAAACATTATTTATAAAGTATTTGGTTGCAAGGATATTAATCAAATCGTGCAGAGCTTTTCAAAACAGAGCTTTTTTTTACACTTAATTTCTTCATGTTGTCTCAAAACACACTGATTGTGTGCAACATAGTATTTTTAATAGTGTATAGGCTATATTGGGTAAAAACAAAAATTGGCTGAATAATCTGAAAAAAAAGACTGTATGGGTGTTTCCCAGTACTGGGTTGTAACAGGAAGGGCATCCATCAAATTACACATATGCCAGAGTATCAGGCGGTTCATTCCACTGTGGCGACCCCTGATGAATCAGGGACGATCAATAGTGAATAATGACACACATACATACACTTTTTTATGATTTCATTTATAGGATACCAGAGCCTTTAGAGGATAATCACTGGGACAGTGACAAGGATTAGATGCATGGCACTGCTCAGAGAACTATTACATATTTAAAAAAGTCGATTTTCAAGAGCATCTATCACGATCACCAGCGATCTAACTTCCAGAGATCGCTGGTAAACACGACTATCACACAAGAACTACAAATCCGCCTGTTTAAGGACTACATCTTCACTCATGCAACACACACACACTCCTGCTCCAAGTCACCACTGATTGCACACACACCACCTGCGGATTGTCAAGGACTGATTACACACACTATTTAAACCACATATAAAAACTCACTGTTGCTGAGTCTTGTTCACTTCAAGTGACATTACAACGAGTTTCCTTGGTCATGGTTTCCCATGTTTGTACCTTTGCCTTGCTAATCTGTTCATCCCTGCCTGCCGCCAGCCTTCTGACTTCTTGCCTGTTCTTGACTATGATTCTGGATTGTCTGTATACATCTGTTTGACCACTGCTTACCTGACATCGGTAATAAACCTGCATTTGGATTCACACCTCAGTTGTCAGTGTCACTTCCCCGTTTTACAGCATCCTCACTGCTACTCAATCGGAGCATTGAAGTGAATCACCCTTAGCTGCCCTCACTCTGTACTCTTTTAAACAATGCCATCCTGCAGTAATTTCCCATGTAGACCTTACTCTCTTTTTCCTCACCTACCTTTGCTCTCCAGATAGCACATCATCAGTCACACACTAATGAAACCTTGTTTTTAATCCAATGTAACACTATGACTGTACTACAAAACCAAGGGAACTGCTCTTCTGTCAGAAACCTACGTAAGAAGCACACCGTTTGATGCAGTATGCAAAGTAAGACGGTATCTCGGGAGTGAGTGATTTGTTTTAGTCAGCTTATGCAGAAAATAGGGTAACACTTTACAGTAACAGTACATGAATAATGATGTATTAATATGTAAACTAAACATTACTTTATTGTAAATTAATGATGAGTTAAGGTATGCGCTAATCATGAACTAACTTTAACTACAACATAAGTCACATGAGTTCAAGTGTAAATAACAGCTACATTAATTACTTGTTAGTACATGTTGTTAATTGATGTATTAATTAACAATTAATTTTAAGCTAAATGTAACCAAAATCATCTCATGAGCTGTTAATGTATAATTATGTCATGACTTTACTTGGACGGGCACATCACCATTAACTCATCATTAACTACTCATGAACTCCTGTGCATGCTGATGTTGACAGAACACTTTTCTATTGTTATTCGGTGTAAACTCACTAGTTGGATGTGCAGAAGGAGTTCATGAGTAGTTAATAATGGGTTAATGATGATGTGCCCCTCCAAGTAAAGTCACAACATAATTATATATGAACATATCATAAATTCATGGTGGTTAAATTAAGCATAAACTATGTGGTAATTATTACATTAATTAACAAACAATCATGTACTAACAAGGAATTAAGGTAGCTGTTATTCACACATGAACTCATGTGACTCATGTTGTAGTTAAAGTTAGTTCATGATTAGGGCAAACGTTTAGTTTACATATTAATACATTTTATTTTAATTATTCATGTACTGTTATTGTAAAGTGTTACCGAAAATAGTGTTTTCGCACAACAGATCTGACATTCACTGAAGTCAACAGGATTTGCTATTTGTGTAGCATGATGCTAAGATAATCGAGTGAATTCTACAAGCTTTTCCTCTCCTCAGCAGTAACTGAAGGCGGTTAGACGAAAGTCCTATACTCCGCAAGGCCAGACAGTTGGACATCATGAAAATAACAATATTCTGACTGTATTCTGCATTATATTCTGTGTGGGTGGTATAATACTGACCTAAATGACAGATTTTTATCACCCACCAGAAAGACAATGCAAAGCTTCCCTCAATTGACCATCTGTTATATTAAGAATTAATAAAAATGTGCTGAAATAAATGAATTGAAAATGAAAAAAAGTCTCTTTTGTAGCATTTTCTTACAGAACACCATTAAAAGAAGTCCCTTAATGTACGATTTAGTATGCTTCATTCATTTCCTGGGCTCATTTTCATGCAAGTATTCATTATGCCTCATCAAAAAGGTTTATAATGAATTTGATCATCTAATATCTTAGTACACCAAGGGAAATTAAGCATGTCCCACTGATTTTAGTGATATATCTGTCTTGAAACAGATCTGTTTTGGAGTTTTGTGGATGTTTTGCCCCCAACGATTCTGCTTTACTATACAGTATGTAAATAGTCAGTGCTATAAGAATTATTCATATTGACTAGATTGTATTACTGCATACGGTTTACTTGCTATTTTTTACAAATATTATTAATTTTGTCACAATATATCATGGAACTGCCATCACTGGCTAAAAAAAGATTTCACACAACAGCCTTTACACTCGGGCTAAAATTAACATCTCATTTTGGAAGAGAGTTAGAATGTAGTGATAATTACCGACACACTCAGGTTGCATCCCACTCCATGTTAAGTTTTCCAAACACGTTCTTGTCGTTGAGCCGAGGATGTGATAGTTTTTCCGACATCTGAAGAAAATTTTGCTTCCGACCTGAAAGAAGAGGGTTGCAGTCTTGAGAATGAAGTACTGAAACCAAAGATGCAAAACTTGTAATGCAATGAGCTAAAGAAGAAGAAACTGTTGGATATCTTCTCACCTCAAATCCCTGAGCCTGGACCGGAATTCCATATGCTGGGGTGCCGGGATCCTTACATGCATTGTTGGTTGAATCTATAAATGCATATTTAAGTACATATATTATCATAAATGGTTAAAAATGTATAGTAATACATTACAATAAGGTGTTATTAGTCCACATTTATCATTGCATTACCTAACAACTTTACTCAAGTTAGTTATTATTAAGAATAATAACTGAAAAGGAACTGTCATCGCCTGTCACAACTTGTCACAAACCTATTTGAGTTTCTTCTGTTGAACACAAAAGATTATAAGATTATAAGATATTTTTTTAATCTCCAAAGTATCTTCTTTTGTGTTCAACAGAAAAAAGAAAACTCATAAAGGTAGGGGACCAATTGAAGGTGAGTAAATAGTGAGTTTGTGGGTGAAATATTTCTTTAATTATACATCTGTTCATTGATTACCTAGCAGTTTTCCACCAAAACAACCCAAAGAGCTGAAATATAACTGGTTAAACTGGCAGTGGGCAGGTTATAGAGACCAAAACAAAGACAAATGTTCCAATGCATATTTTCAAAAGAGAATAACTGACTTTAGCATTGTTGTTTAAATAAAGAAGTATGTTCACTTAGCATGTTTCTTAAAAAGTTCTTGCAAACTTATTATTTTTTATGATTTAGAAGAGTCAAAAACTTACAATCAGCACTTTTAATATTAACACATACAACTTCACATCTGATTTATTCTTAAATAATTTATAGCCAGAACACTTGCTGGTACTGTATATTTTGCACAGCCATATTGCACTGCTATGAGTGTGATATTGTGTTTATACAACAGTTCGACAGCAAAATCGTGTATTTATAAAAAAGAGAATCAAACACGGAGAGTCTCAAAAATCCTTTCAGGAGTTCACACTTAGCTGATAATTGATAATAAAGCATATGTGACATGCTTTCCTGGGAGAGAGACCTGAGCTCAAAATGTCCTTGAGCCCGGGGCTCCCTCCCGTTTAAAGTGCGAGAGGAGAGTTTGAGCTCAGGTAAGTCTCGAGAACTCCTCTACTTGTGAACGTGCTGAGATATATCTGACTAAGGTTGCCTTTAGATGCTATTTTAAAGTAGTCAATTTATTTATGGTATATTTTTTAGGAGGGTGGGAGGAAACCGGGGAACCCGGGGAAAACCCACGCGAACACAGGGAGAACATGCAAACTCAGCACAGAAATGCTGACTGGCTCGGTGAGGGGCCGAACCAGCGGCGTTCTTGCTGTGAGGCAACAGTGCTAACCACTGGGCCGCCGTGCCATCCTATCAGAGAAGGGGAGGAGTTGGGGTGGAAGGGAGGATTCTTCAAAGTGAAGATGACTGGAGTAGAAAGCTCTGGTAATTTATAGTGTGTCAGGATTCGTCTGATTGGTGTAATACACAGAGCTGATGTGGTACCAGCTGTGTTCAATCATAAGCATGTGAACTTCTCGAAATTAGTTTATAAATAAACCCCACTTTGTATGAGGAACTAATTTATTCTGCCATTCATTCACATCTGCAGCTGACATCAGAACAGCAGAAACCGTTGATAATTCACTAACGTCACTTTAGAGCTAATATTTGAGTGATTCTCTAGCATAATATCTAAAGTGATGACAAAAATGGTGATTTTGCTTACATTTTAATATTATGAGGCTAAACGGCATGAAATGCCATCAGCCCAGAGACATTTCCCACAATTTCTCTGTTGCAATCGGGAGATCACAAGAATTAACATCGAAAAAGCCAAAGCAAAGCAACCACTAAAAGATTACTATGGTATAAATACAGCACTACAACATAAAAAAAGAGAGAGATCTACTTAGAATGTCACTTACCTGCTCTATAATGATTAGATCAGCTGTAATTTGAAATTACGCTGAGTTTTTCTCCCCTAAAGGCTTATTATGTTCTATTGCCATTTTGTGGCAGAACATCATCCATCTTTGCTCTGCTCAATGACAGGCTGATGGCGACCAACACGATGTATCTCCGAAATTATAAATATTTAAAATAGGCACAATCTGTATAAATAAACTGCATAGTTGCAATCTGAACAACTGTTTTATCACCCCCCCCCCCCCCCCCAAAAAAAAAAAAAAACAACAACTGTATGATGAGTTTATGGATCTGCTGTCACTCTATGTGGGCGGAGTAATACGAATGTGAAGAGGCTGCTATATTGCTAAGAAGCACTTCAATAATCTCGGTCAAGTTATTATCATCAGCTCAAGAAGTTTATTTAAATTATAGACATGATGCAAGTGAGAAAGCGAAACCGCCCGCGCTTTAGATGGGCTCGTAAAAAACTACAGGGCACAGGGTAGAATCTGCTCTTTCTCTGGGCTTTGTAGCTGTTCATCAAGAAAATGACTAGGTTTGTTTGAACTTGGGTCGACCATGGCTCATTATTATATGTGTATATTATTAAGGTGTAATGTCTCAGCTGTGTATTTAAAGCATGCCGGTTCCTTTGTTTTCATTCTGGCTTGTTGCAAGAGCGAGTGACGTATCTCTGTAAACCAATAGCTTTCAGCTGCGCATCTAGCTCCGTCTTTTGGTATCCTTTTTGCCGTGCTAGATACCCTTTGCAAATGATACCCAAAAAGTGGTATGGTACGGTTCACTTTTAGTTACCTTTGGACATTGGAAACAGCCATTAAAGCGTACCGAACCGTACCGTACCACTCAGTGGAAACAGGCCAATCGTGGCTTACCAATGCAAGAAGGCTGAAATCCACTCCAGGAAGCGTCTGCTTCACAAAGTCTTCTTGAAGAGCCCACCAGCAGGTACGGAGGTCTGCAGTGGAATGTCACTTCTGATTTATAGGTGAACTGCCGGCCCTCCATGTAGCCCTCTGCAGGGGTCCCTGGATCTCCACACAGCACAGCTGTAAAAGACACAAATCAAAAATCTATCCCACCAGATCTCAGTGCCTCAGTTTAGCTACTTTCTTTTCTAGAACATCATTTAGCATGCCGATGTGTTTGAAATTGACAAATTGCAACAGTCAAAAAGTACAAACACTAACAGAAAGTGATTTCATCACACATTTAATCACATTTCAGAAGTCATACTGTTATTAGGGTGCCCTTTGTTTATCTCATTATGAGGTTGACTTGTTTGAGGCTTATTTTTAAGACAGAGTCAACAAACAGATGACCTAATATACTGATTCAGTGCAACATTGTGAAAATAAACCGGTCTAGAAGATGAAGGGGGATCTCATAAGTAGAGGAAGATGATTCCATCAAATGACTGACCCTGAAGTGGCTGAACATTTGAAAGTTTCAGCATGGACTGCATGTATAGGGTGCTCGACCAGTGACTGCCTTATATGTTAGGACAAATGTTTGAACTTGATTCTAGCAGGTATGGGGAGCCAGAGGTGTGATATGGAAGAAGGCTGAATTTCAACTAGTTTGCAGTATTCATGCTGAGCTGCATAGCGAGGTACTGTATGTACTGTCGGGGAGACCGAGGACTAACTTTTTCAAATAGCAAGGCATATTTTCAGAGCAAGATGACAAAATCTATTTTAAATTTAGCATTAATTGTGCAATAATAAAACACCATTATGATGTAATCAATTGTATGTATGCTATAACAAGTGAAGGTTCAAATCAGCAATATATTGAGGTAAAAAAAAAAAAAAAAAAAAAACTTTTAACCAGTTGAAGTAATATTAACAACAACAACAACAACAACAACAACAATACTACTACTACTACTACTACTACTACTACTACTACTAATAATAATAATAATAATAATAATAATAATAATAAAAACAACAACATCTATTATTATTATTTGTTTTGTTTTGTTTTGTTTTGTTTTATATAATTGTATTATTATTATTATTATTATTATTATTATATTTTATTTTTTATAGCATAGCCTCCTTCTGTGTCCTTACTGTGTCTTATTAGGAGGGTTAGGGAATAGAAAAATAGAATAGAAAATATGACTGGCTCGGTACAATAATAAGTTAAAATCACAATATATAAACACACGGCAGCTTGAAAACCTAGCATTTAAAATCAGTTAAATCAAGTTCCCAGTACTTTCACTTTAAAAGAATTGCCTGTGATCTAGCAGTTGCAGATCGCTGGAAATCTACAATCCCATCATGCACCTCACACACACACCAGTTCCAGTTCTCTCACTAATTGCACACATACAGCTGGAAGCTCATCATAGACTAATGACCGGGACTATATATACACACCTCACGTTCACACACACAATGCTGAGTCTTGTTATTTTAACACTTTCCATGTATTGTAACCTCTTTCTGTGTTCGATTCTTGCCTTGTTTACGTTGTCTGCTGTCTGCATTGACCATTTTTCCTGTCGCTTGACTTCGCCTTCTGGATTACGTGTATGTAGTGGTGGGCAAAGCGAGGCTTCATGAAACACTGAAACAGTTGAAGCAAGTGTCGAAGCTTTAAAATGTTTTGAAACATTTTTCTACAGTGACGCCTTGAGGTCATTTTTATGTATTGCCCTGGAACAGCTTCAGCCCAAGTTGTAGAGTTGAGACTTCAAGTGATGCAGTGAAGCGGTGAGAGTTCCTGACTTGCGTGCAGAGATAATGGGTGATGCAGCTATAGATGTTAGCTATAGATGACTTTGTGAATAAATATGTCTTGCTTTGGTCATAAAAAAAAGACATTAATAAAATACATCAAGTCAAAATTTCAAAGTACTTGTGCATATCGAGATTTGACCTCGAAGCATTTACAGCACAGTCACTCTGTGCACAAGCATGGTCCACTAGGCTATAGGAGCCTAGTATACATAGGTGATATAGATGTTTATCCGACCCTTTCAGCCAAACCCAAATTCACCAGGTCTTGAAACGTGTGTGAAATACCCAATGCGTTGAATCGCTGTAGACACGTGACCTGGTGATTCGAAACACTTTAGTCATGTGACCTGGGTGTTTCAGATCATGCTTCGGAGCAGTGTTTCGGGATTTCAACACTGTGTCGAAACTCTGTTTCACATCAGCCATTCCTACCTGTATGTACCCGTTTGCTCCCATGTTTGACCATTACCTGCCTGACGAATCTCATAAACTGCATGTGGATCCTCACCTCCATTGTCACCCGACTCCTTATGTTACAATTTTCAAAGCAATTGGCCTCAGAAATTTTATTTTAAAACTATTACAAAATCTTAGTTGATGCTTTTCTGAATGTATGTACAACAGAGGGCAGCTAGTGAAGTGCTGTACATCCTCCTTGATAGAGCAGATGACTCCCATGTGGAAAGTCGCCGGTTCTATCCCAGCTCGGAGCGGGTTGGGTGGTGTAGGACTGGTGGGGTTACATTACTGCCGTGACCTGGATGGGAGTGAGGTTTAGGGGGGTGAGGCCAGCTAGTGAAATGCTGTGTAGGTAAACTTCACTCCTGTGACCTCTATAGGTGCTCTAGTGACATATGCTAGAGGCCATGGACTACAGTCTCTTTGGCAGAGCAACCGACTCCCATGTGGAAGGTTGCTGGTTCGAACCCAGCTCGGAGCGGGTTCAGTGATGAAGGTTACACTTGTGCAGTGACCTTTATGGGAGTGAGGTTTAGAGGGGTGAGTGTAGCAGAGGCCAGCTAGTGAAACGTTGTACAGGTAAACCTCACTCCTCTGGCCTCCAAAGGTGCTCTAGTGACATATGCTAGAGGCCAAGGTCTATAGCCTGGGAGCAACCGACTCCCATGTGGAAGGTTGCCAGTTCGGTTGCCAAGAAACCCAGGTTGCCAAGGAACCCAGTTTGGAGCGTGTTGGGTGGTGTAGGACCGGTGGGGTTACATTGGTGCCGTGACCCGGATAAGAGGTTTAAGGGGTGAGTGTAGCAGAGGCCAGCTAGTGAAATGCTGTGCAGGTAAACCTCACTCCTCTGACCTCTAAAGGTGCTCTAGTGACAAATACTAGAGGCCATGGTCTATAGCAGGGGTCACCAAACTTGTTCCTGGAGGTCCGGTGTCCTGCATATTTTAGCGCCAACCCTAATCAAACACACCTGAACAAGCTAATCAAGCTCTTACTAGGTATGCACCAGGCAGGTGTGTTGAGGCAAGTTGGAGCTAAACCCTGCAGGGACACCGGACCTCCAGGACAGAGATTGGTGATCCATGGTCTATAGCCTCCTTGGTAGAGCAACCGACTCCCATGTGGAAGTTTGCCAGTTCGGTTGCCAAGAAACCCAGGTTGCCAAGGAACCCAGTTCGGAGCATGTTGGGTGGTGTAGGACCGGTGGGGTCATTGGTGCCGTGACCCAGATAAGAGTGAGGTTTAGGGGGTAAGTGTAGCAGAGGCCAGCTGGTGAAATGCTGCGCAGGTAAACCTCACTCCTCTGACCTCTAAAGGTGCTCTAGTGACAAATACTAGAGGCCATGGTCTATAGCAGGGGTCACCAAACTTATTCCTGGAGGTCCGGTGTCCTGCAGATTTTAGCTCCAACCCTAATCAAACACACTTGAACAAGCTAATCAAGCTCTCACTAGGTATACACCAGCAGGTGTGTTGAGGCAACTTGGAGTTAAACCCTGCAGGGACATCGGACCTCTAGGGCCGAGATTGGTGATCCATGGTCTATAGCCTCCTTGGTAGAGCAGCCAACTCCCATGTGGAAGGTTGACAGCTCAGAGAAGGTTGGGTGGTGTAGGACTAGCAGGGTTACATACGCTGTTATTATAATGCTATTGTATTATATGTTACCAAACTTATCACAAGATTTAGATTTTTTTATTTTTTATTTTAAGGGTAAAATTGCCAAAATAAGTTTCTAATTGAAGACAGTTTGGTAAAAAGTGGTTAGTTACTATAAAAAATGCCTTGAAAGTGACAAGTTGACTTCAATTAAGTAATGTGAGCAAGCCCATTGTAACTGAGAACTGTTAAGCTGATTTAACTTTTAGAATTAACTTTTTAGATTTTATGCACAAAAATCAATTTACTTGATAATTTTAAGGTTGTTGGGTTTACTGTTTTTTTTTTTTTTTTTAAGTAGACTAATTCCTTTGAAAACAACAGGTTTACTCAATTTTTTAAGTCAACCGGCTGTTTATTGCAGTGTAACATATACAACTACTGCTAGGAAAAAATAAAACAAGCACTCATGTGTTTTGCCTCAAAAGTTTTAGTATGTGTGGCATCTTTTCCCATGAGACAACTAGCCCTGTTCTCCACTATATAATAGTACTTTTTGACGTGGGTACTTATAATAGGTTTCTTTTCTTTTTTTCCCTAGCACTTTTAACAAGGACTTTTTTTTTTTGTAAGAGCTGACATTGTGTCAAAGGCTTACAATAAAAGCCAGAAGGATTTAACAGCAGACTCTGTGCATGCACCTTATACCTTTCACGCTGCATGCTGAAAAGCCAGGCTACTTGAGGGATCCATTTGTGATGTGTTGACACTTGTATTGAAAATGCCAAAACAGGTTTTATGATGTGTTGTAGCTGCGTTTCACACAATTTCACTCAAGCTATGAACTTTCCATCATAGTGACACAACACTCCAACCACAACAACAGCAGCCACTGAAGATACCGTGGGCCCATATATATGAATATAATGCTGGGTGGTATGATGGTATATATGCTTGCTATTTCATCACTGTAAAACTTAAAAGTGAAATTCACTTCATGAAATAATTTGGTTTATATTTTATAGTTTATATATTTTTTAAAAAAAGTTACTTTGACTTAATGAAAAAGAGTTATGGTTACTCATAAACTGATTATATTAAGTAGAACTTAAACCGAATGAGTTATGAATGAAATATATGCAATACCAAACCATTTGAGTAGCTATATGGTTGTTTAAGTTTAAGTTACTATTATTTAAAATTTGAGACGATATCAACAGTAACAAAATAAAATATATAAGTTGAAGTCAGAAGTATTTCTGACTTCTCCCCCCCCCCCCCCCCCTGTATCTTCCCACTCCAAATTTCTGTTTAATAGAGAGAAGACTTTTTCCAACATATTTCTAAATACAGTTGTCATGATCAACAACCAGAGATCGCTGGTAAACACACTCACATTCACATAAACTACAAAACCGCCATATCATGGACTACAACACCCAATCATGCAACACACACACAACCGGTTCCTGATCCTGACTAATTGCTAACTCACATCTGATGCTGCTTTTGGGACTGATTAATGCACTACATAAGCAGCACAAACACATTCAATGTGGCTTGTCTACACTCTAAAAAACGTTGGGTTATTAATGTAACCCAATAGTTGAGTTAAAAATATTTGGTGCTTTGTTGGGTTATTTTAACCTTTTATTGGGTTATTTATTTATTAACTCAACCAGTTGGGTTAGATTTTTGAATTTCAGCAGTCAACTGATGTAACTGACACAGAACAGCTATGCGTGCGTGATGTTTTTTTGCGTTATAAAGTGTATTTAAGCTCTATAACGCAGTAATATTGGGGTTTTTTTTCTTTATCAAAGGGCCTCTCAAGTTTTTTTATATCCGTTTCACCTGGACTCGTAATTAGTGATGAGGCAAACGCGCGCTTCATAGCCGGTCTATCTGCGGATAACGCTTTCTCTTCCTCCCGGGTTTATTGTCGGAGAAACTACAGTTGTTTGGAGAAACTAACACACATATTTGACATTTTCGGCCGTCATTCTTGCCTTTAAGACCCAGCGGAGACAATCAACCCGGAGTCGCGTCTTTTGTTTAAGGTATGTTTTTTTTATTAAAAACGTTGTCCTTTCGCTAGAAAATTATATTGTAACATGTAAATGCTAATATAAGCACATAAATATGATACATTTTATTCAGGAAGTTGCTGGCTTTGCCAAGAAGTACGGAATCGGAGCATTATATTATTGGTTATTACTCGCCGCTAGAGGGCGCTAAATAGATTGCAATGTTTCTTTCTGTATAGTCAAGAAGAAGAGCAGAGCAGAAGCTTGCTTTATCATATCACAAGAGGATTCGTTGTCCATTTCAAGGTACTTGATTATCAACTAATGACAGTTAAATGTTATTACAGTTTGTCTGTACTGTATTAAAGGCCCTGCATTTTTCCCACATCTACAGGAATGGAAACCACACCCTGATAATGTTAGATGCTAATAGAAATGTTTTATCAGTTAAATATGTCATGCAACAATTAAATATAAGCATATATATATATATATATATATATATATATATATATATATATATATAATTGTAACATCTGTTAGCTTTGTATTGTAATAATACAAAGCCCTTAAACATATATTGTCCTTGCACCGTTTTTAGTTCAGGTGAGATTTTAGTGATGCTGTGACCACTGAACTAACAATTGTTGTCTGTCAGCTCACGTTAATTTGTGGTTTAATTTTTTCTTTTTGTTTGTTCACTGTAGGCTGCGCTGGACTGAACGAGCTTTGGACCTCCTTGATGATCTTGTTGAGAGGTGAGAAAATAACAGCTCTGTATTTTGTAATTTTAAATGATGTAAAAATGCACCGATACACACACTTAAGCAATATCGTATATTGTAAAGGTGTCTTTACATCATCATATTTCTTAAAATCAAATTATACATTTGTAATTCTTCTGTAAATGCATTTATACATCTCTGAACAGCACTGGCAGTGTGTAAAGACACAAGTGCCTCTTTCAGAAGTGCTTCTGTGCCTTATTTGAGTGTGAATTTGGTATTAGACTCTGTATCACGCATGAGGCCACAGGTATGTACAGATGACTGAGAGTCTAAGCACAGTTCAGAAATTTCTGAACTCCTGGAACAGTTGACCAAATAAATTGAGATATTACAGACATTAACCTATTTATATTAATCGTTGCATTATGACAGTTTACTGACAGGTTTCAGTTATTCCAGGAGAAATCTGTGATCAGGAGTTTCTCTCTTTTGCAAGATTCTGGGCATGTGAATTAAGTACACTGATGAACATCAGTGCACAATTGACCATGTAAAATGGACCTTATTTGCCCACCAAATTTGCAAATGTGATGCACCTTATAAGAACTCTTGATGCACCTTAAGACTAATCCTGCAGCTAAAAGTGCACATTTTCATAGTTTTTTTTTTTTTTTTTTTCTCTCTTTTTAAGAGACCCCTGGAGATGATCACTTGCAGCCTTCCAGTTATCATTTCCCCATTGCTAAACTGGGTAAGTACACGATTTTTGTTGTTGTTTGGTCCTGCATACATGTGCAAATTTACAATTTAAAATTTCTTAAGGTTTAAGCAAACATAATTTGGTAAATGGAGGACTAGGAGCAGCAGAGGCGAATCCATCATGTCCTGGAGATGGGTCAGTTGGCATTACTGTGTGGAGTTTGCATGTCCCCCACAGCCAAACACATGCAGTATAGGTAAATTTGATAAACTAAATTGGCCGTAGTGTATGAGTGTATGGGTGTTTCTCACTGTGGACAAAGAATGGTTTAGTTACCTATATTGTTCAAAATATCATGTTTTTTTGTCCACCTGAGGAGAGATTTAGAACAAGGGGAGGGTGAATTAATGATGACAGAATTTCCATTTTTGTGTAAAATATCCATTATAATAAATGCAGTGTACTGTTTGTGTGGCATGGATTTAAGTGCTGTTTTTGTTTATTTATTTTTAGATTGCTGAGGGAGGGTATTTTATACCCACACATCAAAGATAAAGTTTTGGGGAGATGCATCACTGCGGAGTCTCTCATATTGCAAAAAAGAGAAGAGAACCTTGGATCTACCAGTTCAAGCAAACATTTCATCTGGTGAGAATCCTGTATAACCGCTGTTTTAATCCCCATTTGTAGCATTTCACCTTTGATATAAGAGGCTTGTTTTGAGCTTAATTATTGTGTTTTTTTCTGTTTGATCTAAAGAGAGCGATGGAGATCCAGCTTTGGAGATGGTGCTTTAACAACTCTGCCAGCTGTCCTTTTCCACTGCCATACAGATTGTGCGGCCCTCATACCAGGAGGCAAAACAAGAATTTGTTGATTTGCGACCTCTAGGTGCAATATTTATGACAATAAAATTTGGACATTATTTAATTCATGTGTGTATACTTGTATTTCATTCAGTTTTTAGAGGAGGAGCAACAGAGACAAAACCCTTTTGTCCTGCTGCTTGGGGATGATCTAAACTGCTCTCAGCTGGTTGATATTGTGGGAGGAGTGGCACTAAATTCATGGATTTAAATAAAGTATTGCCAATGTATTAAAAGCTGTGTTTTTTGTATTTACATATAAAGATGACAACTACTATTATAATAATAAAATAATAATAATCTATTATTATTATATAGTGGTTAAGCCACTTGTCAAAATAACCCAACAAATTAGTTATTTTTGTAACCCAATTTGTTGGGTTACTCTTAACGACCCAATGGATTGGGTTAAAATAACCCAACAGAAAGTCGGTGCCAAAATAACCCATCTATGGGTTACTTGTTGGGTTATTATTAACCCAACTATTTTAAGTGAGTACTGTTTAAGTGACACTACACTGTTTTCCTTTGCCTTGCTTTGCTGTGTTTTTGATTCTTGCCTTGTTTATTTGTATATTCCTGTCTGCTGCCTGCCTATTGACTACGATTCTGGATTGCCTGTATACATCTGTTTGCACCTGTGTTGACCATTGCTTACCTGACCTTGCTAATAAACCTGCATTTGGATCTGGCCCTCTGTTATCAGCGTCATGTTACAACAATAGTTTTAATAACTCATTTATAATAAACAACTCATTTCTAATAACTGATTTCTTATATCCATGCCATGATGATAGAACATAATACGTATAATATAATATATAATATTACTCTAGATAAGTCTAGGTTATACAGGTTATACTAGGTTATATAGGTTAATTAGGCAAGGCAGGGTAATTATATATATATTACAAATTACAAATATTGGCTTAATTATTTAGGCTTGCTCTGTTAAACACCATTAAGGAAATATCTGAAAAAGAAAGAAAGAAAAAAACAAATCACAGGAGGGCTAATAAATTTGACTTCAACTTTACACTACCTGACGATCCCAGTTGTTAAAACAACAAATAATAACTTGACTTCTAGTTGATCATTTGGAAAAGTGGCAGAAGGTAGATTTTTAAGGTGAATCATCTGCCGAACTGCATCCCAATCATCACAAATACTGCAGAAGACCTACTGGGACCCACATGGACCCAACATTCCCACAGAAATCAGTCAAGTTTAATGAAGGAAAAATCATGGTTTGGGTTTACATTCAGTATTGTGGCGTGTGAGAGATCTGTAGAGTGGTCTGCAATATCAACAGCCTGAAGTATCAAGACATTTGTGCTGCCCATTACATTACAAACCACAGGAGAGGGCAAATTCTTCAGCAGGATAGCTCTCCTTCTCAAACTTCAGCCTCCACATCAAAGCTCTTGAAAGCAAGGAAGGTCAAGGTGCTTCAGGATTGGCCAGCCCAGTCACCAGTTATGAACATTATTGAGCATGTCTGGGGTAAGATGAAGGAGGAGGCATTGACGATGAATCCAAAGAATCTTGATGAACACTGGGAGTCTTTCAAGAATCCTTTCTTTGCCATTCCAGATGACTTTAATAATAAGTGATTTGAGTCATTGCAGAGATGTATGTATGCAGTCGTCCAAGCTCATGGGAGTCATACACAATATTAATTAATTTTCCACTGAACCATGACTGTACATTATTTCTGTTAATTGACAAGACTTTTGTCTAAGCAAAGTCAGACTTTACTGTCCTTATTAAATTATTTAAAAAATCGAGGCATGATCATGTATTATTTTGGTAAAATGCAGTAAGTGTAATCTAGAGGTTTTTGCTTTTCATATAAGCCACTTCTGATACCAAATGATCAACTTATTATATATTCTTCCTAAAACTTGGATAGGCGACAAGACTTTTGTCAGGTAGCGTAGAACCATTTGCATTCAAGACTTACATGGTTTGATACATTTGATACATTTGTCTTACATTAGATACATTTGAAATTACAGCTATTTTATTGCATTCCATAAACCTCTATTGAATATTTTATGTTTTATTGAGTAGCTACTGCAGTTTTTGTTAATATTTAAAAATTTTAGATCTTTATATTTGTTTTATTTTTTATTCATTTCAAGCATTTTTTGTTAGATTTAGAGCAACATTCTGCAAAATACGTCCCAGGAGCTAGTTTTTTTTTTGTTTTTTTGTTTTTCGCGAATCTGCCAGAGGCTGTATGCTTTTCGAGATCTCAAATTTCTCGCACGAGTGCTATTTGCGGCTATCGGTTTCCTCAAACAGTTTGACTGAACTTAATTTGTCAGGTTTTAAAGTGTTTAAACTACAGAAGATTTTATTTTGTTTATTTATTTATTTATTTATTTATTTATTTTTTTTTTGCACATGCGTCTTCATGTGAAGGTGCAAAAAATGGTACCTTCTATATAAATGTACATAACATAATTTTACAATGTCCTACTAGACAGAGTTATAAAGTATATTAGCACAAAACAAACTGTACTCATATCAATCACAGCCTTATTTTCATTTGTAATCAAACGTGCCATCTACTGAAGCAAAACACATTGTTTACATCCTTTTTTTTTTCATGGATGTGCTAATGGGCTCGATTCTGCTTAATGTTAATGGATCAACACAGTACTTACGCAGACACTGAGGGATTTCACCACGCCATGTGCCATTCCCTTCACATGTGGCTATTCCTGGAGAGGATAACTGGTATCCTTCAAAGCAGCTGTAGGTAACACTTGAACCCCACTGCAGGTCGGACCCCTCCACTCGCCCATAGTGGATCGCCGGAGGCTGGCCACACATGATGACTGAAAAAACACCACCGCAACAAGGTCAGCAAGTCGATATGTAATATTTCATAACAATAAACCTCTACAATATTGAAATTGTGCGTACTTCTAAATATCATGAATAGTTATTTATTATTTAAAAAGGGACCTATTATGTAAAAATCACTTTTATATGGGGTTTAAACACAGTTATGTGGCACAGTCTGTAAATATAACCAGCTTTTAATGGTAAAAATGTATTATTATTATTATTATTATTATTATTATTATTATTAATAATAATATATTAATAAAAACAGTCAGCAGGAACACTTTCATTGACATTCTCCCTTAGTATGTGTCATCACAGGGGGAAAGCCCCGCCTATTAGTGACGATCTCTCCCTCATTAGCAGAGGGCATCAGTCTTGTGTTTACATCTGCCACTATGCTGACACATAGGCATTTGTAGCTCTGCCCTCTTTTGAAAAGAGCACAAGATAATTTGAACTTAAAGTGGCAGTCACTAAAATGGCACAATTAGGATCAAAGCATAAAAGCGTGAGTTTCAAAGACTTATAAAACATTATTTGTGGAGTATTTTGAGCTGAAACTTCACATACACTCTCCAAGGAGATCAGAGACTTCATTTGCATCTTGCAAAAGGGGGCACGGTAGGTCTCTATTAAACTTTTAGAGTGCTTTTTTAAGAATATTCACATTGCAGTGGTTTTCACAACAGAGCCAAATGCTTGGAGACTCAATTGATTACTTCAAACATTTTCACATGTTAATCTGGCCTACCACATGCTGAAATATTGATTGTGACTGTTTATTGTACGTTAGCACTGTACAATAAGGCTCTGATGTGCAATAAGGCTCCAATAGTTCCAACAATAGCTCCAACAGTAGATATATTAAACTAACTCATGATGAAAACTACAAAAAGCATTCATCAATCTTAAGTGATGTTAATTTCTTAGTGAAAAGGGCACCAATTTTACCCCTTTTTCAAGATTTGAGATAAGTATTTTGTGTCTCCAGAATGTATCTGTAAAGTTTCAGCTCAAAACCCCCATCAGATTATTTATTATACCTTTCAGAATATTGGAATTTGCTGTTCTGAACACAATGTAGCTGTTTTTGTTGCCTGTGCCTTTAATGCTAGTTCTTTCCACGCACCGTTCCCATGTGACTGTCAGAGTGTCCCTCAATCTCCGCCTCGATTGCGTCAGATAAACAGCACAGTGACAGACATGAAGAAAGCAGATCTAACGTAACGCTTGTGAGAAATACTACCATAAGAATTTCCCCAATAATTATTTTATGTATTTGTTGATGAGTTATTTCAAGCCTTTCTGCAACGATCAGTCACACACAATGTTATTACAAAGTTCCCGCACACACAGACACACACACAGCAGATGATGACTGATGATCCCAGACAGCTGAACAGATCTTTTAATCCTGGTTGTTTTACGCACCGAAAAAAATCAATGGAGCGGCTTACTTTCTTGTTGTCGTGTCTGTCGTGTCTTGTTGATATGGTTATACACGCTACTACGGAGACATGTTAATATGTGGGTGTCAATCAATTTGGTGGGTGGGGAAACCGTACTCCTAAATCAGGTTGGAGTGGGCCTCAAAATGGGATGGATTTGGATCCTATTTTATCTTCCGAAAATATATAAAAAAATATCCATATTGTGTTTAAAAACAAACAATATGACTGTGGGCACACTATACCACAGTTCTGTCTAAAGGTTCTGACCAAAACAGCTTACAAAAAGATGGTTTTCATCATAGGAGCCCTTTAATGCGTTATAATGTGTTAAAATCATAGACAATATGATACAAGTCATAGTCATTTGATTGAATGTTAATATCTAATCAAATGCAGTGTTTTTTAAACTTATATTACCATAGTAACAATAATAAATGTGACTTTTTCTCACCTTTTTTTATACAATAACTAACTTTTACAAAAGAGACTTTGTTGTTTTTATTGTAGTTTTTTTTTCACACAGGGATATGCAGTCTTGTTTTCCATTAATAATAAAAAAAACCTTCATTTCAAAACTGCATGATGTGTTTACTTGTTATCTTTGACTAATATATCAATTTATTTCATGATATGAAGCATTAAAGTTTGACACACATGCAAAAAATATAAGAAATCTTTAAGGGGCAAACAATTTTATACGCCACTGTACTTGCATACATAAATACATACTTTTACACTGTACATACATACATACATGCACACATACTTACATAGATACATACAGTGTATCCGGAAAGTATTCATAGCACTTCACTTTTTCCAATTTCTTTTTATGTTACAGTCTTATTCCAAAATGGATTTAATTAATTTATTTCCTCAAAATTCTACACACAATACCCCATAATGACAATGTGAAAAAAAAATGATTTTTTTGAAATTGTTGCAAATTTGTTAATAATAATAATAATAATAATAATAATAATAATAATAATAATAATAATAATAATAATAATAATAATAATAATAATAATTACATGTACATCAGTATTCACAGCCTTTGCTCAATACTTTGTAGACGTACCTTTGGCAGCAATTACAGCCTCAAGTCTTTTTGAAAATGATGCATCAAGCTTGGCACACCTGTCTTTGGGAATGTTTACCCTTTTCTCTTTGCAGTACCTCTCAAGATCTATCAGGTTGGTTGAGAAGCGACGGTGGACAGCCACTTTCAGATCTCTCCAGAGATGTTCAATAGGATTCAGATCTGGGCTCAGGCTGGGCCACTAAAGGACATTCACCGAGTTGTTGTGAAGCCACTCCATTGACATTTTGGTGGTGTGCTTTGGGTCATTGTCCTGCTGGAAGAACCGTTACCCCAGTCTGAGGTCAAGTGCACTCTGAAGCAAGTTTTCATTCAAGATGTCTCTGTACATTACTGCATTCATCTTTCCCTCTATCCTGACAATTCTTCCAGTTTCTGCTGCTGAAAAACATCCCCACAACATGATACTACCACCATCATGCTTCACTGTAGGGATGGTATTAGCCTGGTGATGAGCGGTGTCTGGTTTTCTCTAAACATAACGCCTGGTATTCACTCTAAAGATTTCAATTTTAGTCTCATCAGACCATAGAATTTAGTTTCTTATGGTCTGAGAGTCCTTCAGATGCCCTTTTGGCAAATTCTAGACAAGCTGCTATGTGCTTTTTTACTAAGGAGTGGTTTCCGTCTGTCCACTCTACCATACAGGCCTGATTGGTGGATTGCTGCACAGATGGTTGTCCTTCTGTAAGGTTCTCCTCTCTCCACAGAAGAACGCTGGAGCTCAGACAGAGTGACCATAGGGTTATTGATCACCTCCCTGACTAAGGCCCTTCTCCACCGATCACTCAGCTTAGATGGCCGGCCAGCTCTAGGAAGAGTCCTGGTGGTTCCAAACATCTTCCACTTACTGGTCATGGAGGCCACTGCGCTCTTTGGAACTTTCAGAGCAGCAGCATTTTTTTCCCTACCCACAAACTTGTCTACAGACAATTCTTTTGTCTTCATGCTTGGTTTGTGCTTTGACATGCACTGTCAACCCTGGGACGTCATATAGACAGGTGTATGCCTCAAATCTTGTCCAATCTACTGAATTTACCACAGGTGAACTCCAATTAAGCTGCTAACATCTCAAGAATGATCAGTGGAAACAGAATGTACCTGAGCTCAATTTAGAGCTTCATGGCAAAGGCTGTGAATACTGATGTACATTTTTAATTTTGATATGCACCTACAGTTGAATTTCATTTGAATTAATAAAAGAAACAGGAAGGGATTTGTCTCCAAGATGTCTCCAAACATGCCACCACTTTCCTTCACTTGTTCCAACTAGGAACATGGAGATGTAAAAAAAAAAAAAAACAAACAAAAAAAAAACAGTACTAACAAGGGGCTTGGTGTTTGTTGTCCTTTATTATCATTATTACACTCTGTTTACTAATGGGAGGGAATGTATTAAGGGAGCAAATGATAATTAAACGGGACTGTGCGGTAAAATATTCCTTTAAATATCAAGCATCACATTTCATCTTGTGTCCGTAGACATATACATGATGGTTGTGAAAAGGCTGAGCTGTCAGCATTGCTCAACTCACTGATTTCATTCTGACATCTCTTAACATAGATCCTACACATTTCCGCAGATTTCGAAAGTGAATAATCTTACATGCCAGGCAAGTAACAGAAAAATAAATAAATAAATAAAAGAAAAGATCAAAAACATCTGAAAGACTTTTGATGTTGGAATGCTAAGAAGCCCATAACATTAGCGTATCTTTTAAAAGCTCTCGCGATGCTGTTTGCAGAGCAGCCAAGAGAGAGAATGGAGATATCTTGCAGATTTGGAAGTGAAACTTACCTTTGCAGCTTGGTTTAGTCTGATTCCAAGTGCCATCTTTGCCGCATCGTAGTACAGATGAACCAAGGGGATCCATTTCATATCCAGGGTTACAGCGATAGTGGACGGTTTTGTTAAATATGAACTCTCGTCCGATGTAAATTCCATTGGCAATTGGACCGGGATCTCCACAGCTGATAACTACAAAGACAGAGAACAAGCTAACTCAGATATTCTTGACATTCTGATATTCCTAATTCATTTAAATTGGCTGAATATCTAATTAAATTTTTAATTTTTAATGACTAGAAATTTCAGTTTGTGTAAAAACTGAGTATAAAAGAAGTCTAACAGACATCTAAACATAAACGGCTTGGCTAAAACAAGACTAAATTCAGTAAGAATCTAAAAGACGTCTAAGAATAGCCCAAGACTGCACTAGTCATCAAATATCACAAGAATGATGGACTTCACATGTGGAATCTGTCTAATCTAGTATTTGATGACTAGTTTTGGGCTATTCTTTGATATCCATTAGATTTTTTTTTGCCAGTCCTAATTTTCGTCCATGTTTAGACGTCTATTAGATGTCTATTAAACACAAAATTGTTGAAAACATGTTTATCCACAATGTAATAAATAAATAAATAACTTGCACAATGCAGCAAAATTGATTAGCAACCTTCAAATAGTAAAGAACCTTGAATCTGTTGTTATTGGATTAATTTCTCCCCCTACATCTCCCTATTTTTCTTTTTTTGTTGGACTTTATATTATACATTTGAACTGAAGGTATTTTAATATAATTTTGTTTTAACATTTTGGTTTTATTTACTATAATGGTTAGTTTGTGTAAAACCTGTGTTTAAAAGAAGTCTAACAGACATCTTATCGACATCTAAACATAAACGGCTAGGCTAAAACAAGACTAAATTTGGTCTATCAGTAAGAATCTAAAAGATATCTAAGAATAACCCAAGACTGCAATAGTCATCAAATATCACAAGAATGATGGACTACACATGTGGAATCTGTCTAATCTAGGCTATTCTTTGATGTCTATTAGATTTTTTCTGCCAGTCATAATTTTCGTCTGTTTAGACGTCTATTATATGTTTATTAAACACAAAATTGATTGGTTGGAAACATGTTTATCCAATAAATAAATAAATAAATGAATAAATAAATGAATAAATAAATGAATAAATAAATAAATAAATAAATAAATAAATAAATGAATGAATGAATGAATGAATGAATGAATCTGACAAAAAAAATAACTTGCACAATGTAGCAAAAATAATTAGCAACCTTCAAATACAGTAGCAAAGAACCTTGAATCTGTTGTCATTGGACTGATTTACTACATCTCCCTGTTTTTTTTTTTTGGACTTTAAATTATACATTTGGACTGAATGTACAGTAATACAATTTTGTTTTAACATTTTGGCTTTAATTACTATAGTTACGTCATCGGAAGGCGCCGAGAATGGCAGCCTCGGTGCGAAGCTCCCCAGCTGTTGCAATGTTTTTGTTTGTTTTTCCTGTTTTTTGTTCATCCAACATGATCAGTTATACCAGGGATGAGCTGCTGAACAT
>CAIGQQ010006051.1:661960-676264 GCA_903798035.1 Danio albolineatus | reverse complement strand
CATACATACAGTACATACATACATACATACATACATACATACATACATACATACATACATACATACATACATACATACAAACATACATACATACATACATACATGCACACATACACATAAATACAGTCAAGTCTGAAATGATTTACAGATCTGGGGTATGACTATCTTTGGTCTTGGCTGTATACATCTTAATTGAACATCAATAGACACATTTAAAATAATAATACTAATGGCACAAAACATTTATGCGTGAGTATATTCAAGAGGATAATTCAGCAATAGCAGCTTGTTGCTAAAGTTAAAGTAAAACATCATAATAATAATAAATTATGAGACTATATCTGCTATTCTATGCTTTGTGTCTTATTTCAGTGATCGGTTTCGCTGTTGGATTAGTTCCAGTCACATAATACAGCAGTCTCTTCATCTGTATTATCATCAAACTTCCAATTTAACTTTTAACTTCATTAAAAGGAGAAATAACCTGAGTTATTTAGAGCTAACAAGATTCCAGTGAAGTCCAGCGCTGTAAACAGATCCACTGTCAAATTATAAGTTATCACTATGTGTATGTTTAAATTACATAATAATATATTATGTGCAAGTGGCAACAGGCTTGGGTTTCATATCAGGCAATTGGAAATTATTACCGTTATCCCCACAACTGTACTTAAGGCCAACTTTGAGTTAACCCCAGACAGAAATCTGTTTGAAAAATAATATGGCCTTTATTTATTCATGAATGTGCCCTTAAAATGTATCTTATCGATGTACAGTATTTTACTCATTGAGTAGCTACAGGGCACATTGTTATTGTATTCTAAATATATATATATATATATATATATATATATGGCTTAACACTTCCTGGAGTGTCTTTCAGTTTATTTGCTGAGAGGTCTCATGTGTTTTCATGTGAGAATAACAAATCCACGATATGTGATACACTGGAGCTGTGCAATGAAAGTGGTGAAGGTTAAAAATATGCAGTGCAGGGCTGCGTCCCCCTAAAGCATCTTAAGCCTAAGTATATCGTAAAATAAAAAAACAAAAAAACAATGGCTGTGTGACTGATCTTAACGTTACGACCTGTTTTCCCAAAGCAATCGTAGCTTAAGCTGCACTTGAACTCGAATTGTTGTATCTATAACCCCTTTCACACATACAGACCTTTCAGAATAATAATAAGGAATCATGTGAACAGGCCCTTTTTGAAAACACTGGTAAATTTGTTCTGGCAATTTTCCAGAAAAAGAAGTTGTAACATCACCGGTTATTTGTCAGAATGCTGCTCTGTGTGAACGCAGAAGGAAATTTGAGGGAAAGAGCGCGTTCACGTTAAGAACGTGCTGTCGTAAAAAGTCTACTCCAGGCAATCAGAACATTCAGACGCATTCACATCCGCACTGTTTATAAAAATAAAAGCCTTTAAATATGTTTCCAGACACATTTAGCTGCTAGATGTAAGTCAGATAATGTTCCTTTGCTCCTTCTTAATGCCAACTGTGCAAATAATGCGTATGATAAACAGCTGTTTGTTAACTTCAAGCTCTGCTTCAGTTGCTTGACCCATGTGCAGGTGAAGCAGCCGGTGAGCATCAGCACACACATTTCGACATGCGAAACTGTTCCTCCATGTTTTTTATCAAAGTTGTTCACAATACTTATCCATCAACAGAATTTGTAATGTTGTCAAATGTGTAAACATTTAGCTGTGATATGTGATTCCGTCTTTGGATGTCTCTGGGACAAAGCAGCTGCATGAATGCTAAAGCTTTAAATAAAAGTGAACCCATCAACAAAAGCCTGACCCCTCCTATGTTTACAAATACAAGCGCAGCCGTTTACAGGTCGTTTCTGTTTGATGTTATAAATTACCGATACTTTGGAATAGATGTGTGAAGGGTCTTTTCCATAAAAATTTCGGAACGTCCTTGCTTGTGTGAACAGCGCTTTTTTTAATTTACTGGTAAAGTTGTTCTCCCTGTGTTTGTGTGGGTTTCCTCTGGATGCACCGGTTTTCCTCACAATTCAAAGACATGCAGTATAAGTGAATTGAATTAACTAAATTGGCCGTAGTGTATGAGTGTGTGTGTGAACGAGTGTGTACTCAAATGTGGTTGCAACTAGAAGGGTTACCGGATTAGTTGGCGGTTCGTTCCATGGTTTTGACCTCTGAAAAAGAGACTAAACCGAAGGAAAATGAATGAATGAAAGAATAATTGAACATGTATTATTATCAATAATAAAGGAATGCATGTTGGATGCAGATATAATTCAGCACTTGGCACTGTTTTACTATGGTTATGTTTAAGCATTTATTGAGAACTCTAAACAAATTGACCTGAAGCACCTGTGCATTAAATGAAGTTTAATATTAAACTTATTGCGAGAGGAGCACGCGCTCATGATTGACCCAGCTGGCCCACATTAGCTAATCATGATCCTCCAATCCTCCTATCCTCATTCCCTTTCTAAAACTATCTTCGTCTAGAAGAAACCCCCCTCCTCCCATTCTTCGACTTTTATCCAAAATGGGCGGCACGGTGGCCCAGTGACTAGTATTGTTGCCTCACAGCAAAAATATGTATGTGTATGTGTAAGAATAAGTGTGTATGGATGTTTCCCAGTGATGGGTTGCAGCTGGAAGAGCATCCGCTGTGTTAAACGTATGTTGGATAAGTTGGCGGTTCATTCCGCAGTGATGGCCCCAGATTAATAAAGAGACTAAGCTGAAAAGAAAATGAATGAATGAGTAAATAAAATCAGAGACCATGGAATGAAGATAACCTACATTGGAGTTATCATACCAAAACAAGACTGAACATCTTAAACCCCAATCACTGCTTTCTATAACATCCAATTAATACTCCAGTCTTCGACTTTTATATGCTGAGAAAAAAAAAAAGCTCAGTCATTGAAACATTTCAAACTGTCGAGTACTTCCATTTACCAGTTAGCTAGAGTGCTCTATTCACAAATCTTTGTTGCACTGATATATCATTACGCACCATGCTAATGACAGGCGCTTTTGTGTGGCTCCACTAACCAGACTCCTTGAGTTAACTGGCAATTACCGATTTTTAGGCCAGCTAGCATCAAAAGATCAATTGTACACTAATTACAGTGTACAATTCAGGAAAAGAGTGAGCCGAGCAGGTTACGAGAGCTTCAGAAACAAAGAGTACAAGCTGTAATTTGAGCTGGTTTTACTTATATTAAAGCCTTTTTAAGGACATAAACTTACAACAACATTACAGAAAAAAAACATGTATTTTTCTCATTAGGACACAGTTCGCTTGAAGGAATGTTTGCCTTTCGGAACAAATTAAGCTCAAGAGCAAAGCAGTGGCCTCATGCATTTTACCTTAGGTGTCTTACCACAGGTACAATTGAAGTCATCCTGAATTATTATATATATTTTTTTTCTCCCGATTTCTGTTTAACGGAAATATTTTTTCAACACATTTCTAAATAATCATTTTAATAATTAATTTCTAATAACTTATTTCTTTTATCTTTTCCATGATGACAATACGTAATATTTTACTAGATATTTTTCAAGATACTAGTATTCAGCTTGAAGTGACATTTAAAGGCTTAACAAGGTTAATTAGGCTTGTTAGGGTAATTAGCTAAAATCAATGGTTTGTTCTGTAGCCAATCTGGAAAAAAAATATTGCTTAACCTGTTAGCCAGCACTCACTTTTGGGAATTTACACCCTACCTAACTTTACATATTAACATTTCTTGACTAAAGTAAGCTACAAACACAAATTAGGTGTCATTGGAAAGAGGACACTTTGGGTTTTACTGTGGTAAGGGGTTTCATGCTCAGAAATGTAAAATGTTATACATTATGAAGTCATGAGAAAAAAAAACTGTTTTTTGTTTAATATTTGTTTTTCTATATACAAACACAGGAAAACATTAATGTGATGTCCTAGAAAAAAATGCCTTGAAAGTCAGGTGTTTCATGAGTTAGTGTTTCAAATTTGATAGAGATAGCATGCAAAATGAGATTTCTGTAAAAAAAATTCTGAGACTATATTGGTGTTCTGCTTTCCCTTTCTCAAAAATGACCCTCCCTAACTAAAGCAGTAACAGTTGCTGATTAATTTGGTCTACATTTAGGTGCTCAACCCTGTACCTGAAGATCTACCTTCCTGCAGATTTCAGATGCAACCCATTTCAAACACACCTGCCTGTAATTATACAGTGCTGTTCAGGTCCTATTAAATTGGTTCAGGTGTGCTTGATCAGGGTTGGAGCTGAACTTTGCAGGAAGGTAGATCTCCAGGAACAGGGTTGAGCAGCCCTGATCTACAGTTTATAATGCTCAAAATGAAAAAAAGAAGAAGTTATAAACACTTTAAAAAATGCAAACGCACTAAACATTTTCTTATTTCATAAACAAATATATGACATTAGTCCTGGAGCAATACAGAAAAGTAATAGGTCAAAGTCTCCACACATCTCCTGAGTATGCAGTTTGCCAATATCCTGCAAATGACATGAAATTTCTAAAATTATTTTTCTGAAACAATGTCTTGTGATTTTCTCCCTCGCCTTGTTTGTGGAGAAGCACTCTGATGACCACATGAATACTGAAGGTGTCTAACAACTATTTTAGTCTCTTCAAATAACACTTTTTTTTAATTGTGAAATAATAGACAAAAACGTATAGTATGAATGATTTATTTGAGCACAAGTACATTGTGTGAAATAAAGGCTGTACTTTCTTCGTCAGCTGAGGAAGTTCAACCTCCCAAAGGAGCTGCTGAAACAGTTCTACGCCTCCATCATTGAATCAGTCATCTGCACTTCAATAACTGTCTGGTTTAGCTCAGCTATCAAATCTGACCTTCGAAAACTACGTCGAATAGTTCGGACTGCTGAGCGAATCATTGGTTCAACCCTCCCTACTCTCCAAGAACTGTACTTATCCAGAGCGAGCAGAAGGGCTACCAGAATCACTCTGGACCCCTTACACCCAGCACACTGCCTCTTTGAACTGTTACCTTCTGGTCGACGCTACAGAGAAGCCCGACACAGAAACAGTTTCTTCCCTCAGTCAATCAATCTCACGAACACTTGACGATAACAGTCGTGGAACCAACATAACTACTTGCAATTCACTTTTCACACACATACACTTATTTAACAACACACTTTACATGCCAATTTGCACATCACAGCTGCACATATAACATTGTATATAGTAATATGCCTGTACATACACTTGTCAATTTGTATATTTGTCAATTTGTATATTTGTATAACACTTACTTTTATTTTTTGAATATATTTACTATCTGTTTTTTATCCTGTCTCTGTAATTCTGTTGCACTGTAGACGCTCTGTCACTAAAACAAATTCCTTGTATGTGTGAACATACCTGGCAATAAAGTTCTTTCTGATTCTGATTCTGATAAGTCCAGTGAATATGGTATTTGTACCTTAGTAATCTGGTAGTTTATCTAATTCTAGTAGTGTTTTCAGTAGTGTTTGCTTTGGCTTTTTTGGGGTTAATTATTGTGATCGCCACATTGCAACAGAGAAATACTAGAAAATGTCTTTAGACTGACGCATTTCATGTCGTTTAGTCTTAATATCTTAAAATGTGAGCAAAAACACATGTTTTTATTTTATTTTTTGTCATCACTTTAGGTATTATGCTAGAGAATCATTTAAACACCAGCTCTGGAGTTACGTTTGTCACTTTTGTCAGCTGTAGACGTGAAGAAATGGTGGAAGAAAGTAGTTCCTCATACAAAAGGATTTTTGATGTTCATTTGTATTCTATAAACGCAGTATCACACTCTTAGCAATGCAATATGGCTGTATATCATCAATGGTGGGTCACTATGGCACTTGGCCTGTGGCCTTGTGCCTACATGCGCCTCCCACCGTGCTGATAAACAGCCATATCGCACTACTACCTGTGTCATATTGCTCATTAAAACTGCTTTTATTCTAGACTGAACTTTCTTCAGATGAAAAAAATATTATAGGAAATACTGTGAAAAATTCCTGTTTAACATAATTGGAGAAATATTTAAAAAAGGGGTAAAATAATAATAATAAAAAAAAAATACAGGAGGGCTTATAATCTTGACTTCAACTGTATATATGGCAAAAGTGAGCCTCACCTTCACACACTGGCTGGGTTCCGCTCCAGGAGCCGTTCTGCAGGCATGTGCGCTCTGAAGATCCGATCAGCGTATAGCCGGCTTCACACGTGAACCTCAGAAGGCTTTTATGTCTGAATTCCTCTCCAAGACGAGAACCGCGAGAAGGAATTCCCGGATCCCCACAGAATCCTGGATTATCACCTGAAATTTTGAATATATATATATTTGTTTTTATTGATCCAAACCAGAACGTTCAGAAACCTTTAGAAACGTTTAGCATTTATTTTCTGATTTCCAGGATTTTCATGATGAACAGAATGTTTTAAATCAATCTAAGAGCTCATGGTAGGTCTCTTGAGAATGCTAAACTATCACTAAAATCAGTTGCTCTTAATGTGTATACTTTCTGAACTCTACTTCAGCACTCAAGTTAAGGAATTACAACATAGAGTGACCAAAACTACACTGAAAACCATGGCCAATCAAAGTTTTTGTGCTTATTTCCAAAATCAGAGTACTTATTTAAAGATTTGTTTGTTTTATTTGAAAGATATTTAGAGACATATTTTACCTAAAATTATACATTCATTATAATTTACTTATTTAACTATATAACTAGGCGCCACGGTGGCCGAGTGGGTAGCACGTTCGCCTCACAGCAAGAAGGTCGCTGGTTCGATCCCCGGCTGGGCCAGTTGGCATTTCTGTGTGGAGTTTGCATGTTCTCCCCGTGGTTGCGTGGGTTTCCTCCGGGTGCTCCGGTTTCCCCCACAGTCCAAAGACATGCGGTACAGGTGAATTGGGTAAGCTAAATTGTCCATAGTGTACGAGTGTGAATGTGTACGTATGGATGTGTTTCCCAGAGATGGGTTGTGGCTGGAAGGGCATCCGCTGCGTAAAACAAATGCCGGATAAGTTGGCGGTTCATTCCGCTGTGGCGACCCCGGATTAATAAAGGGACTAAGCCGAAAAGAAAATGAATGAATGAATGAATGAACTATATAACTATATAACCTGAAAGAGTTGGAGCTCATCACTAAATAATAATAATAATAATAATAATAATAATAATAATAATAATAATCCATAGCTCAGGGATGGATCATCATTTGGGAAATGAACAATACACTACCTGACGAAAGTCTTGTCGCCTATCCAAGTTTTAGGTACAACAAATAATAACTTGACTCCTAGTTGATCATTTGGTATCAAAAGTGGGTAATATGAAAGGCAAAGGCCTCTAGATTACACTTATTTCACCAAAATAAAACATGATAATGGCTTAATTTTTAATTATTTAATTAGGACAGTAAGGTCTTACTTTGCTGAGATAAAAGTCTTGTCACTTAATAGAAATAATGAACAATATAGATAGAATATAAAGTTATGGAGCAGTGGAAAAATAATTAATATTGTGTATGGCTCCATGAGCTCAGAGGACTGCATCCATAAATCTCTGCAATGACTCAAATAACTTATTAATAAAGTCATCTGGAATGACAAAGAAGGCGTTCTTGCAGGACTCCCCGAGTTCATCAAGATTCTTTGGATTCGTCTTCAACGACTCACATTTGCATTGCATATAAATATTTTATTTTTTTTAATTTAAATAAAACAAATGCAATATTATTTTTCCATATTAATTTAAACAAATGTAAATGTCAAACATAGGGCCTATATTTACTTTATTATGTAGACTATTGTTTTATGGGTAACACTTTACAATAAGGTTCATTAGTTAATGCATTTACTAACATGAACTAATCGTGAACAACAGTTGTACTGCATTTAGTAATCATAATTGAACATTTACTAATGCATCATTAACATTGTTAACATTAGTTAATGCACAGTAAGTTAACATGATCTGACAATGAACAACTGCATTTTCATTAACTAACGTTAACTAACATGAACAAATACTGTGGTAAATGTATAGTTCATTGTTTGCTCCTATTAGTAAAATGCATTAATTAACATTAACTAATGAACCTTATTGTAAAGTGTGACTGTTTTTTTTGTAAAAGTCTATTTTTTACAACTTATTTAGAAATTCAGTTAATCTTTAATAGAATATGTTTAAATTTATATTTTTAATTATAATTATAACTATAATTTACTTATCTAATTATGAGATAATTATGAAATAATAATAATAATAATAATAATAATAATAATATAAAATAAATTTATATAAAATAAATGAATAAATAAGTAAATAATATTAATACCATGAACTGGCAACTATTCCTGCAATTTTTTTATGCAGCAGATGCTCTTCCAGCCACAACTTAGTACTGGTAAAAAAATAAAATAAAAATAAAAATAAAAATAAAATAAAATAAAATAAAATAAAATAAAATAAAATAAAATAAAATAAATGAACGAACGAACGAACGAACGAACGAACGAACGAACGAACGAACGAACGAACGAACGAACGAACGAACAAATAAAATAATAATAAATAATAATAATAATAATAATAATAATTATTATTATTATTATTATTATTTATTATTATTATTATTATTATTATTATTATTATTAAGTAGGCTTTTTTTAAGTCTACTTTTACAACTTTGCCACACTGTAACCTCCACAGAGATGCTGTAGCCTATATGTCATATACAGTACGAATATATTTCATAAATAGTCTACTAAAAATTCAAACCACTAACATATCCTACATGTTTTACAAGGTTTGGAGATCGATTTCTACTTGAAAACCACTGGTCAACTTTAGCTTTAGTCATGAGCCATGGCTGCGTTTAAAATGGCATAAATAATTTCGAAGTACACTACAAAGGGAACACAATAGTTTTCTCATTCTCATTATATATGAAGAGTGCCATCTGACATTTTCTTTAAATTTTTCCAGCCTCCTGTGTTTATGTTCAATTATTTTACCTTGAAAGCAATGACAAGAACCTATTCTTTGCAATTAAAGTGAAGTTATTGAACATAAACACCTGTGAAAAAATAAGGGTTTTGCATCTGAACTCTTCATGTATGAAAGAATAAAATAAAATGACATAAACAAACAATAAAGGAAGGCTCCATGAAGCGCGTGTCATCTAGACTGAAGTCAACAGCAGTTACTGTTTAAACTTTCAGATCTCTCCAGGCACGGACAGACACTTAAATCCGAAGTAAGCTGAGTTGCTCAGACAGGGACTTAAAGATCAGCTGGCTGGCCTGTCTGCAGTCTCTCCCCCTGAGGCGCTGCCACCTGCTGATGTGTGTACCTGAGCAGTAGGGCGGCGAGCCACTCCAGCGCCCGTCCTCCAGACACTGACGCGTCCCGTTACCCAACAGAGTCCGGCCCTGGCTGCAGGAGTAATAGACCACGGCTCGGTAGGTGAACTTCTGGCTCGACATGAGAGCGAGCGGCGGTGTTCCGGGATCACCGCAGGATATTGCTGTGGAGGAGAGCAGGATAAGAAGGAAAGGAAAAGGAAAAGAAGGTGCTTAAACTGCTGCAGCTTCAATGTTCTTCAGGGTTTCATTAAAGCTGTGCTAAATGCTAAGCATTCAGTTAACATTTTTTACCATGAAATCATATTTAGAATAGGAAAAACAAAACAACAAACAAATATATTTTGGAAAATTTGCTATTTATTGGTTTTTCAATTGTTCAGTCCAAATATTTTCGTATTTTATTTGCTAAATTTGATTATTTTTGGACAGCTAGGAGTCTTTTACAGTGTGCTGGAATTGATTGATTGATTGATTGGTTGATTGATTGACTGACAGACTGATTGATTGATTGATTTATCAATTGATTGATTGATTGATTGATTGATCCATTCATCCATTCATTTATTATTTGAACAATTGATTGATCAACACATGCATACATCGTTGACGGGGCAAAATGAATAGCCAGTCTTTGATATTTAAATTCTATTCAAATATTTTCCAAGTGATATTTAACAGAGCAAGGACATTTTCACAATATTTCATATAAAATTTTTGCTGGAACAAAAGCAAGTTATACAAAACCAAAGAAAAAGAAGAAGAAGTTTATAAGAAGAAAAAATGTATAAATTAAGGGTCAATATAATTAACCCCCTTAAGATATATGGTGTACAAGAGTACAAGAGGCATCTCTGTTTAAAAGATAAACAAACAAACAAACAAACAAACAAACAAACAAACAAACAAATAAATAAATAAATAAATAAATAAATAAATAAATAAATAAAGTTACTTTTGTTTACATTGGAAAAAAGTGTCATGTCCAAAATTATTCAAACCCTTCCCAATAATCAACAGAAAAGCAACCACACTCCTGCTATAATTGCAGATCAGCTTTTTGCGTGTCTCCACTGGCATTATTATTATTATTATTATTATTATTATTATTATTATTATTATTATTATTATTATTATTATTATTATTATTATTATTATTATTATTATTATTATTATTATTATTATTATAATGGGGGCGCCACTGTGGCGCGTGAGTAGCATGTTCGCCTCACAGCAAGAAGGTCGCTGGTTCGATCCCCGGTTGGGGCAGGTCCCGGTTGGGCCAGTTGGCATTTCTGTGTGGAGTTTGTATGTTCTCCCCGTGGTTGCGTGGGTTTCCTCCGGGTGCTCCGGTTTCCCCCACAGTCCAAAGACATGCGGTACAGGTGAATTGGGTAAGCTAAATTGTCCATAGTGTATGTGTGCGAATGAGAATGTATGGATGTGTTTCCCAGAGATGGGTTGTGGCTGGAAGGGCATCCGCTGCGTAAAACAAATGCCGGATAAGTTGGCGGTTCATTCCGCTGTGGCGACCCCGGATTAATAAAGGGACTAAGCCGAAAAGAAAATGAATGAATGAATGAATATTATAATAATAATTATTATTATTATTATTATTCTCTCATCTTTAGTGATAAGCTCCAACTCTTTCAGGTTGTAGGATCTTCTTGCGATCACTCAGATTTTTAGCTCCCTCCACGGATTCTCAATTGGATTTATGTCAGGACTCTGGCTGGGCCACTGCAAAACGTTATTGTTTTTTGTCTGCTAACTATTTCTTCACAATTTTTGCTTTATGTTTTGGGTCGTTGTCATGCATTATTTACAAACTAGTTATTTAAGAATAGTTGGTGGTTTTTAACGACCATCCATAATGAGTTAGTAAACGATTAATAAACTATTCAAATCATCATTTATATATTGCATTATTCAGGGATATATTAATAGTTAATTTGTATGTTAATAAATGCTTTATTAACTCAACTTCATCCAGTTTTGTGACCTAATCTAAAGTGAGGACTATTCATGCTTTATAAATCCCATCTCAGTTTTATTCTAAACAGGTAAAAAGAACATAGATGACTTAATTAATTTCTATTAGTTTGAATATACAGTTGAAGTCAGAATTATGACTTTCTCCAGAAGAAAAAAAAATTTTTGGGATATATATATAATATATTGGGAAATATAAAAAAAAATAATAATAAAAAAAAAAATTAAAAAAAATCAAAGGGGGGCTAATAATATCTCACTTCAACTGTACACAAACAAAACTGAATGAAATATGACAAATAAATCTTTGCAACCTTATCTAAAACAAAATGACTACAGTTTAAACATCGTTAAATAACTTTAAAATGATGTATCATAATATATTGTTAAATTATATTGTTTTTTTAATCCAATTTTATGCTGTATTTTGACACTCCTGTTATTCAGCAATGTTTAAACTTTACAGTAATCATATTATTTAGATATGATTGCAAAGATGTATTGTTCAGTTGATATTAAGCCTTTAATAATCATCTATAAGGAATTCATAAAGCATAAATAGTCCTCACTTTAGATTAGGTCACAAAATTGGATGAAGTTGAGTTAATAAAGCATTTATTAACATACATAGTAACCATTACTATATGCCTGAATAATACAATATATAAATGTTGATTTTGATTGTTTATTAATCGTTTACTAACTCATTCTGAATGGTCTTAAAAACCACCAACTACTCTTAAATACAAATGGTTTGTTAATAATGCGATACTTAATTCAGTCATGAAAAATTAATCAGTAACAAATTATGAAAGTACAATTAATAAGCACATTATGAATGTACTTATTAGTCAAGAATAGAGCATTTGTAGCTGCAGGTATAAACTGCTTACTAACGTTTATTAATGCAGAGTTAATGCTTAACAAATAATGAATTCACTATTTGCTAATGCTTAATAGATGATTCATAGCGTGTAGTTATTATAAAGTGTTACCACAATTAGTCATTTAAGAGATGCTTTTGACCAAAGCAACTTATAATTCAAATAATTCAGTGATTCAACAAGAAGAGGTAATACACACAAGTAATGTTAATTATAAAAAGAAAGTCACACCAGTTTTTTTCATGGACATGAACTTTTAGATGTGATTTTATAGCACTTTTCTGACTTGTGAGCAGCCACAATGGTCCTTACTGAGCTCCTTTCTCTTAGCCATGACTGTGCTCGAACCAACAGCAGAGAGCTTCTGTTTTTAAGCTGAGTTGAGTTGGATAAAAGAGCTGTTTCCAGAAAATAAGCTGCATTAGAACAGCTTAGACAATTTGTAATGTTATAGAATTTTAGATTTGTCCATACACTGACAGTTTGCAAAGGGTATGAATACTTTTAGACACCCCACTTTTTATTCAAAGGTAAATAAAAGCTGGGAAATTGTTTATTTTCACAATGATGCCTTTTGTACGTCATCTTATTATATTTTGGGAGAAGCCTGTGTAATTTGTAGTCAAAAATAAATTAATTTTCTTCGATTTTCTGATTTAACCAAGTCCACAATCCAAGTGTGCAGCCCCACTCCCCTAGACTACCCAGGGTTTGTAACATGCTGGTTAAATAAAAGTAACTTCAAGTAAGAATGATCCTTTTTTCTTCTTCGATTGGCTCAATATTAAACCACTGTTGTCCAATGACTAACAAAATTAACCCAACTAGCCTTTTTAACCTTGTTATTATAAATTAGCTCATTAAAGTAGCCAGTAGCGATTCATTTTAAATAGGAGCCGGCGGCGAAAATCGGCGATGAGTAGCGCTGTGCATCTGTTCGAGAAGAGTTGAAATCAAGTCAACTTTATGGTAATGAGCTTTTGATGCTCAGCAACAACCAATCAGAAGTCCACCACTTGAGAGGAGTCCAGAGCACACAGTACACAGAGTACACTGTAAACTTTGTTTCCAACCACAGTGGTTCCCAAGGGTTTTAATATTTCGGTTGCCAGATTTCCAATTATTTAAAATGTTTTCTTACAGGGACATACATTAAAAAAGTTACTGGCGAGTTACTGATGTGCATTAATGTTATATATACTTATTTTTCTTTAAAAAAAACGGGAATTTCATGCAACATTACAAAACAGTATTGCTGCTTCAGAATATTTCAAACATATGGACACATAGTGGATAAGCGGCGCAAAGCCACACCATACAACTTGATCTTCCATTGTTAAATGAATCTGATTAAAAGCAGGCAACGTTTTCACACTAGAAACGTTTTTTCATTTGTTTTTTTTTTTATGGGGAAATGTAAGCAATTTGCAGATAATTCTCCGTATGATATCAAAGTAGCGAATTTATATGCTCTCGCATCTGGAGCTCTGAAGGCAGGCAGTGTTGTCGCAAAGGGAGGCCAGAGCGAACTATGACACTCTCACCGCCTTCGGTGTCAATGCTGAGAAAAAGTTTGATTGTTCCATAGAAGGCGTAATAGCAGCTCTATGGATGAATTCAAACAGCTAGATCGAGAGCAACACAATAGAACAAAACACAAAAGGGTGTGAGATGCACTTTGAACAGTATTTTTAACCTGAAATTTAAGATTTAAGATGTGTGAAGTTAAAAATACATTAAAAAACTTAATATCCACACCAATGAGAATCAAACATGTCCATCTTTATTTGAACTCAGACTAACTATTTTGAGACAGTGGGGTAATTGTCTTGTTTACAACAGCAGCAGTGAATCTTTAAAGTGGACGAATTTAGAGATGCTACTTCTCAGAGATGACTTCAGAGAGGCTGACAGTTCATGTTACCTTTGGCAGAGTAAATCACAGCACACTGTCGGAGGTGCCACTCTAAATGTATTTTGGTGCTAAACATAATAATAATAATAATAATAATAATAATAATAATAATAATAATAAT
>CAIGQQ010006051.1:631235-656516 GCA_903798035.1 Danio albolineatus | reverse complement strand
TATATATATATATATATATATATATATATATATATATATATATATATCTTTTTTACAGTACTCAAACCATTTTGTTTCAAAACTTAAATGTTTTGGAAACCACACATTTCTCGAGGTTCTTTTGGAACAACTTACTTGTTTTATGTTCAATCCACTTAAATGTGTCAAATTAATCAATTTGTGTTGGGACAACAAGAATGAATTTTGTGAAACCCTGCATGTTTTACAGTGTGTACATCCAACACCAATAAAGTGAAAAAAAAAAAAAAAACTAAATATATACTAACATATTAAATATATGTATATATTTTTTTTGTAAAAGAAAAAAAAAGAGCTGCTGACAGTAAAAAGAACAAAGATATAAATAGACACCAAAAAATACTAGCAAAAAGCCAATGCCAAATCAGCCCAATTTTGGCCTTGTTTTATGAAACAATCCATCTGCTTCGAGGCACGTCAGCTTTTCTTCACGCTGAGTGCTTTGTCCCTAGGCTCTAGTGGCGAATTGTCCATTTTAGATGCATTGACCCGCTGTCACATTTACTGTCACGATTCAATTTCACCAGGCCACCATCAACAACTTCCTTTGCACTTTAATTAAACATTAAAGTGACAAGATGTGCACGGTTACTCCTACTTAATGTCAGAAAGCATTCCACAATGTCACACGGGTTGCTGCAGACCCATTTGACTTTCAAATCGACTCTTCAAGACGGGAAATGACACACAGGGAATTATTTGCACATTGCTTCTTGTCATTCACCGGCTGACTCAGACTGCTGAGCACAGATGCTGGTTTCGCTCTGTTAATGCTAAGCCCATGAGCTGTGGGTGTTAAACAGTCTTACTAAGGAGCTTCTCGCATAACAAGATGCTGTTCAAGGCAGCATCTCCGCTGAGACTCTCGACCGGGGACAGGCTGCCCACAAAGCATCTGAACTACAGTCAAATTGAGTTTCTTACCCTTGCATACAGGTAGAGGACTGCTCCACTGTCCGTTCATGCGACACTGTGCTCTGGACGCACCGTGTAACAAATACCCCGTGCTGCAGGTGAAGTTGACCACGTCATTAAGATTAAACTCACTGCCGTTTGTCCGGCCGTTTGCAGGGTTTCCAGGATGGCCGCAGGTTATGGCTATTTAGAAAGGGAGAACAATCAATCGCTTCCTTTTTGAAGCCGTGCAAATGTTTAGGATACATTAAACACATTTTTAGATGAAATAATTATTGCATTTTTGACTTCAAATGAATAATTAATAACAAATGTACTAGCATAAATGTTTAACAGATACATGCGCTACACTCACATTAAACATGCTATATATAGAATGCGTAACATCCTTTCCTGTGGGGAACTTTTGCAGACTCAGGCATTCCATATTTCATAGCAACCCAGGCTCACAGCGGTTTCCTTTACACTGTAGTCATGAAAATGAATCGATCAACTTGTGCTCACAGACATGCATTTTCTCTTGGTTTTGTGTTGTTTTACATGCTAATTAACTACTGTATTTAAATAGACTTTTTTTTCCAGTGCTTGAACATGCCCATAATCTAATGTACAGTACATTGTAAAAAATAAAATCACCATTTGTTCCGCACACTGTACTTTTTCTGCCATATATACTAAGAACTGGGAATAACTATTGATCTACATGAAAATATATGTTATGTCAACAATATTTGCTAAAATGTTTTGTCTACAAGTTTTCTGGACAAGCATTTTTGTGTTGAACAGGAATGTTTATATTTAAATAATTCTAAACTAAACTTGTTTATTTGTTGCTGGAGAAGTAAGACGGGTGACATGGCGACGTTGCATGAATAAACAAATTTATGTTAGCTGAACAAAATATTGGGTAACACTTTATGCACTGCATTTTCTCACAACACTTTCAAATAGCACGCAACACAACAGAAATGATTCAATAGGACCCTAAAATGTGACAAACCCCGCTATTTAGGTTATGATTATTTAGGCTAATAAAATACAAAAGGCAAGGAAATCAGAATGTTCCAAAAAAAAAAAAATACGAATAAAAATCACCTTTCAAAGATCACCTACTACTTCACTGAGCAATAGTCATTTTAGGACATTTTTGGGTCCACTTAAAAAAAAAAAAATTCTGTTGTGTGTTTTTGCAGGTACTGCGAGAAAATGCAGTGCATATATATATATTGCATTGTAAGAAAATGCAGCACGTATTAGTCAGTTGTTTACATTGTGAGAAAACACAGCGCATTATTTTTATTTATTTGCATTGTGAGAAAATGCAGAGCACTTTATACTTTTTTTTTTTAATTGTGAGAAAATGCAACGCATTTCTTAGAAATGCGTTTGCGATGTGAGGATTTGCAGCATGTGTGCTGTAAAATGGATGAAGATCATTTCTTAATTTGCTGGCGTTTTTGCTACAACTGTATAGGATTATTAAAAATCACACACTGTGAGCCAGGTTTTAGAACATAAACAGCATGAATTTCTGTTGAAATTGATTAAAAGTGCATATTGTAATACATTTAATCATTTATTACATAATAAAAACACTTGACATTTAAATTCATATTGTTTAAAGTTACTTACGAACACACACAGGTGGTTGCCCTGACCACCTGTGGTCTTGTTGACAGATACGAACCGATGTCCCTATAAGCCGAAAGCCTAAATTGCACTGATAAACAACAGTGTCCCTGTAACTCGATCCATCACCACTGATGTGGCCATTAACGATTGGATCCGGAGAATCGCAATGACCCGCTGAAAAAAATAAAAATAATTAAAAATGTCAGAATCAACAAGTGAAATCAGGTTACTAAAAAACATACAAACAAACTCAACCTATGGGATTACAGGCATGAGGCAACAAATCTCTATAAGCACTAGTTCCAAAGAGAATTCCTACAGCAGCCACTGTTTGACATTTTGACAAAATGCCTTTCGTGCTGTTCAAGCAGCAGGTGATTGGTCTAAGGGTCAGCACTGATTGTCAGGCAGTGGCAGTTATTATTTTAGTTCGGCTGCTCTCACTGCTTGTTCTTTTCTTTATTTCAATATTATCTAGCACAACATTCATTCATTCATTTTTTTAGTCCCTTTATTAAACAGGGGGCACCACAATGGAATGAACCGCCAATTGAGAGGATGTGCTTCCAGCTGCAACCCATTACTGGGAAATACCCATAAACTATGCACTAAAGAAAATTTAGCTAAGCCAATTCATCTATACCGCATGTCTTTTGACTGTGGGGGAAACCGGAGAAACCCGAGGAAACCAACTGCGCCAACGCGACACTCTAGCAATACACTTTTTTTTTTTTATGTACAGTTTGCGCTATTAACAAACCATTAATTAAGACATTTAGCTCGATAAAATACAAACTAGCTGCTTACAAAATAACATGGTCAAGAATAGTGGTGTGATTTTTGGAGATCTGAGTTTCAGTAGTCATGTCAAAGCAGTGTAAGGGTCCATTTATTAGTCCAATGACGGAGCTAACAGTATGGGTGAAGGTAAATGCGTGTAAGCCTTTTAGCACATGTGAAAAGAAATATTTTTAATTATATAACATATTTTGATTCGCTTTTATCTCCGAATTTAATCTGACTCCAATTCATTATAATTTAGATATTCATTCATCCAATTCAAGCCGATTACCTTATAGGTTATGATTTGGTCTAATTTAGATTGATTAACCTAATAAATCCTTATTTTCAAGTAATGGTTCATTGCTTACCCGAAGTCGCTTAGAGTCAGTATGCTGGCCAGCTACATCTGCTCACGGACACATCCTCGCCGGTTCTGGTTCTTAGATAGAGGATATAACTGTAAACTAATTTCCTTTAAGTAATAATAGGCCGCCCCATGCTTGCTCATATATAAAGAAAGTTTGATTTAGTTACTAGATTATAACATACTAAGCCAGTGATCGACAGAAATCAGCAGGTCTTAAATGTTGTGCCAAATGCTCCATCCATTCAGCCTGGACTGTATGTCAGATCCCGGTCGTCGGTTGCGGAAACTCCAGCCTAAGACAATCTACTAGATTCAAATGATTTCAGGAGATATTTAGTTAAGCACAAGTCTTTACATTTATTTGTCAGGCAAAGATTTTCCATTCCAATTCGCATAATTGCACAAGATAAGCCAATTCAGATTGTACGACATCAATTCCTCCAAGATAGATTAAGAGTGAATACCTGACTATGTAAAAATACGTTGTAGTGTCTGAGTTCTGATTCAGAGCTCCAGAAATCAAACACTACAACGGGGTCCTTCAGTGACTGAATTCCCCCGATCAACACAACATTGATACCTTTTATACCCAACAGGGCGTCACAGTGACCCTTGCCTAGTGTATTTGATGTGTTAATCATCTCTGGAGGGGGGAGCATCTGGCAAGAGATTTTATCAAAGTCAAAACCCAAATAACCAAATACAAGTGAAATATCACAGTGACATTAAGACCACTTTACCAATCACACAGAGATATTTAAAATGATACCAAACATGACAAGCTACCGTTTGTAAGTTTAGCAAATACACCACATATTTCATTTCACCATAGAAACCTGAATTCTGGTCATCCTTGAGTGACCTTTTAATACCCTGGTCGTATAACTAGGGAGGGTCAAAAGGTGTGAGGGCAGATGGTGAGACAACAGCTTTCTCGTGATTCTTGAAGCTGATTAGAGAGTTTATGGTTTTACTGCCTGGTAGTTCTCGTGGTCTTCTCTCGTGGAATTCCATAATTCTCAGGGTATAATTATTATGGAGAGATATAACCATCCTTACAGCAGTAACTAAATCGGTATACTATAACCTCAAAAAAACATTGCAAGAAATAGATGCTTTGTTTTCAGTGAGGACTTCATGCTTTTATCACCAGCAGGATGGATAAATGTAATGGACTCCCAAAAAGACAGTCTGACACAGCTCATCCAGAAAGGATCATGCCAGGATTCTGACCAGAACCAGAAAATCAGAGCACATAACACCTGTGCTCAGATCGTTACACTGGCTCCCAGTTGCAATCAGAATAAATTTTGAAGTATTATTACTTGTCTATTAATCACTAAATGGCCTATGACAGGGGTGTCCAAACTTTTTGCAAAGAGGGCCAAATTTGATAAAGTGAAGATGCCCGGGGGCCAATTGTTCCTTCTGACATTTTTTTTCACCACAAAAGTTACATGAAAATACACACTGTTATAAAACTATTTACATTGTCACAATTACCTTTTATTTTTCAAATGGCAACATAACCAAATATAAGCCACTCAGGCATTAACAACTCTATTCACACAATTATTCCTTTCTTTCATATCTGGAGAGTCAGATAAAATTGAACAAACTGTATAGAATACCTTACATTTCTATGAGTTTGATATCTATCTTTGCCTCATGAACATTTTAAACGGGAGTTATACGTAATGCAAAGTGGTCTGTTATCATTAAAGTTTAAAACAAGTAAATTTTGCTCTTGTCTTCTACAAGATCTTTCAGGAAGCCAAAGTTTGCATAACAGCTACAGGAAGATTATACCTTATAATTCCCACAACTGGGAAAATCACTTGCCACCACAAGAAATAAACACCTATGTAAACATAATAAACTATCAACTATATCTACGGTTATTTAAGAGTTTAATGAATTGTGTTTGCTTTAGTGCATTGCATTAGTTTGCTTTAGGCTTTACTGTTAAGGAACACGTGAAATTAATGAGAAGGGTGATACTGAGATCTAGATTGTACGCGCGAGAGACCGAATGTGCGCGTGAGAGAGACCGAGCGCTAGCGCGGGAGAGAGGCCGAGTGCACGCGAGAGAGGCCGAGTATTGGTGCACGAGAGAGGCCGAGAGATTATTAGAGTTTCTCTACTAAACTATTAAAATCTCTCGCGCGCGTACTCGGTCTCTCTCGCACGCACATTCGGTTTCTCTCGCGCGCACATTCGGTCTCTCGCGCGAACTCGGTCTCTCTCCCACTTACATTCCGTCTCTCTTGAACGTACTCGGTTTCTCGGTAGGACCTCAAAACAATACAGATATGCTCACTGAACACAAACCTAACAGATCCCTCAGATCATTAGGATCAAGTAAATTAGAAATTCACCAAGGGTTCATTCAAAGCAGGGTGAATCCGCCTTGAGCAAATACACCCCCTGCTGCTGGAAACAGCTTCCAGAAATGATCAGATGTGCTCCAACATTAGGCACATTTAAATCAAGACTGAAAACACATCTGTTTAGCTGTGCCTTTGCTGAATGATCACTGTGCTACGTCCGACAGATCGCACTGTTATGTCTTTCTTTACTTTTTCATTCCTTTAAAACCATTTTTAACACATTTTAATCAGTTTTCATCTGTTGTTAATCATTTTTATTTATTTATTTATTTATTTTTTATACTTGTCTCTTTTATTCTTGTTTATGTGAAGAACTTTGGATTACCATTGTGTTTGAAATATGCTACACTGTATCAATAAACTTGCCTTGCCTTTCCCTTGCCTTGCTTAAGGTAGGTAGTGGGTAGAGCGGTAATAAACCAATACAACAGTAATAAACCAGTAGTAAATGGTGTGAATTTTTACTTAAACTAAAGTGTTACCAAAATTATCTACACCCAAATATGTGAGTTTAGGATTTTGACTTGGGATGTCAGAGGGCAATATTGGATAACATTTTGATTTGATTTGACAATTCACACCACTTACTACTGGCTTATTACCTACCTAGCATAAAGATATTAAATGTTTACTAGCACTTATAAAGTATCATATTTTACATCCATAATCCTACCCGATACCTAAACCCAAATACTACCTTACTATTAATAAGCAAAAAGGCTTAGTTAATAGTTTGTTATTAGCATGAACTGTACATTAAAATAAAGCGTGACCCAATATTGTTCTGGGAACAGCAGAGTAAATGTTTATCCAGGAACATCTTATGGAAATCGTATTGTTCTACAATCTGTCCAATAAATAGAACCATACAAGCAGAACTGTGCAGGAAAACAACCATCTCTCCTGTAAACAGATTTCTATACACATGAATGGTTCGGTAATAAATGATTTTCAATCACAGTGCTCTGCTGAAAGAGTACTTACCCAGGCATTTGGTCTCAACTCCACTCCACAGGCCGTTAGTCTGGCACTCCCTCACATGTGAGCCCACTAAAGTATACCCTGTGTTGCACATGAAGATGGATGTAGCACCGTAGGAGGTGAGGGTGCCCATCTTCTTGCCATTAGGAGGGGAAGGAAGTTCCCCACAGGAAATGACTAGAGGAAATAGCAATGTATTGAATACACATGGTCATTTTATCTGAAAAAAAGGTCAAACTGATTATGATGAATGCGGTACGCTAGTCTTACTGACAGTGATTACTTGCAACCTTGTGATGGGAGGGTGAAGGATGCATGTCTTAATGTAACACAGATGTATACAGTATATAATGACGTGCATGGCAAGATTAATAAAGCTACATCGACAGTCAAAAATTCGAGGACATTTACAGTACTTTTGCCTTATTTTAAAACAACGATGAAGTGTGAGCACTCAAAATAATGCTAATTTAAGTGTAATGTTATTACTATTATTGTTATTATTATTATTTATTTATTTATTTATTTATTTATTTATTTATTTTCTCTTGAATAAAGATAATTTCCTCTTTTTTAAAGGTTAGGGGTGGAAATATTATTTGCTTAAATTTCTCTGTACAATTACTGTGTTATATCTGTAGTTTATTAAACAGATAAAAAAAAAACAATTAAGTCAACTTAAATAATTTATGTTGGGACAACATAAAGGAATTCTGTGTGACTTTTTCTACAGTGATTTTTTTTTCCAGAGTTTTGTCCTGACACTTAAATTGACAAAAATAAAATGAATTAAAGAATATTGACATTAGTATTGTTTATTTATTTATTTATTTATTTATTTATTTATTTATTCATTCATTTATTCATTCATTTATTTTTTGAATCTTTTACAGAAACTCTAAGAACCGAGAAAATGCCCTTCTACATGTTTCTAAAACTTGGAGAAGAATTCAGGTCTGAAGTAGTTAACACTGACCACAATCAACACAGCAGAGGGATTTATCTGTGTCACTACTGCTAACAGTTCAGGATTAATTACACAAGTTTCACCTTCAGGGTTAGGGTTTCGCTTAAATCCATAACTCTAAGAATGAGAAATAGTGATTGCTGCTTTAACAAACAACATCAATGAACTGTTATATTAATGCAGTAGTCATACAATCCACACACGTTTATTTTTCACATTCTTTTTATATTCGAGTACAATTATAATGTAAGCCCCAGCTGTTTGCATCTGTTTCATTATTGTGGGGCATAAAGGCATTACAAATTAAGCTGCCTCTGATTGGAATATTTACATTTGCTCTCTGACCTTGAATTAGTTAAAGCATTTTTTTCATAGAACACTTAATCACTGTGATACTGTTTACACGGCCTGTCTCTGCGGAGGAAACTGGCCAACGATCAGAACTCACTAAGCAATGGATGGCGTCTTATGCGTGCATGCTAAATCCAGAGGATTATGCTTGGATCAGTAGAGAAATAAACTAGAGGTGGAAAAGAGAGCGGCCAGATTTCCGACATATTAGCTACCCTAATGAATTTGTTTCATTAGCTCACAGTGGGCTCCTGTTTGGTAATTAAGTGATCTTTTTTTTGTGAAATCCCAAGAGTGGAATTTGTAATTCAATCGTGCATTTTTCCTGAAGAATAGTTCAGCACAATATGGAAAAGTGACAGACATGGCTTTTCTTTCCCTGTTCATTGAGAGTGGGTGATGATGTCAGAATTATTAGCCCTCCTGTATGCGTTTTCCCCCCAATTACTGTTTAACGGATATAAGCTTTTTTTACTAAATATTTCTAAACATAATAGTTTTAATTAGTATAATAACTAATTTATTTTATCTTTGTCATGATGACAGTACATAATATTTTACTAGATACTATTCAAGATATTAGTATTCGGCTAAAAAGTGCCGCAAGCAAAACTTGTAAAGGCTTAAAGGTGCAGTAGGTGATGCCAAAATGCTCTCCGTTAGCATAATAGCTTTGAAAACACAGTCTCTCCCTGTCAGGGTTGGGTGAAGGGAAAAGGGTGAGGACCCAATTGCAGACCAAAAATGTTTTTTTATGTGTAATAAACAACCCAGAGGGGGAAAACGTTAAATAAAAAATATACAATCAAAACAAACTAGCCAGAGGAGGAAAACATTAACAAAACAAATAAACACACAAACAAACTTGACTGGGTAGTCTGGTAGGGATCAAGACTGGAGAACACGACAGGGCTATCGACGACGACGAACTGGCACAGGACAACAGACACAAGGAGAATATAAGCAGAAATAATTAACAAACAAACAGATGAACATGACCAACTAATAATGGGTTAACAAGGAGGGTGGGACTAGACAATAGACGGGAGAGCACATGACACACATCACAAGCCATGTGCTCACATAAAACAAGACTAGAACACGAAGCCAATGAGATACCTCATTAACTGCATGTTTGTATGACGACATGAAAGCAACCAGTGCATGTAAACATGCACCACCTGCTTAATACAACACCAACAGAGGACTGAATGCGAGACACAAGTACACGATGAATGAAAACACTCACCGTGCACTCAGCGTGCATGTTTCATCCCAGCGCCAACCGAAACCAACTAGACGTAGACGCTGGGAATGAAACACCACACTGCAGACAGACAAACACTAACACCAGGACAAGAGCGTGCAATCGCAAACACGCCTAGACCCCACGCCCACATCAAGCAGGAATGCACAAGGTCCAAGCACGCTCATGCAGAGACACAATGACAAAATAAGTGCTCGACCCGAGAAAACTCCAGCCGAGCACAACATACAAGACTAGACAGAGCTAGTGTCTGGACTCTGTCACCAAAACAAGAATCTACAAGACTGGAGTGGCAGAACCCTGACACTCTCCTGCCGACCAAAGCAACACTCCCTGAAATAACAAACGAGCACCGTAAAGATGACAGCAGACAACCCCCAGATAGACATGTTTATAGTACTTTATAATACTACCATTCCGAATAAAAAGCTGTATTATATCTAGCACATTTTCAGTTGTGTAGCAAGCAAAATTTGTCATAATGTGCAACATTTCATGCAAGCAAGGATGGCTGGTCTCACTCTCTCACGCACTTTGTCCTAAAGCGGCTTTTGTACGCTTAGTGATGGGCCGGCAGGTGCAGGAATTACACTTATTCCTAAGCCATACTAACATGCTATTTCATACTGAATATTTAAAGTAGCATGGTCAACAGTATAGGGAGCGCTTCACAGCTTGTCATTGTTCAAAAATGAAACAATGTGAATATAAAAGCAGCTTTACCTCAGTAAAGCAGGCTAGTAGGAATGGCGCTATTTACTGATGTTCTGTTATTAAACTAATTAAAAATCGACATTATCAACGATGTAAAAGGTCCCTTATGCTGAGTTCAGACTGTATGATTTTAGCCTTGATTTTGACTCACCGACAGGTTTTGAGAAATCGCCGACAAATGCCTGAAATCACAGGCAAATCGGTACTCGTTCACGCGAGTAATAATCACGCAATATGAACTATCAAAGATGCGATCTGAGAGAATCATGATGAGTCACCGGGAGATATTTGGCGTGCTGAATATCTGGAGCTGTCACCGATTCAAATCATGCCGTGTGAAATGTGTTTTGACAGAAAATAACATCAGCGATCGCCTACAGCCAATGAGAGAACAGCATTCACTAGCGTGGGTACCTGCAGGCCAGCGGGAGCTTGAGGGAGAAGTTAAAAGTGCTCATTTTCAGTTTATTCAGACCCAAGAAATGGAGGAAAAATGAGTGTAAATTTGGCATGAGCAATATCATAACCTAACCCGTTGAGGAGAAATTGCTAATTCCCTTCAAAGCCGGGTGGGTAAATATGTACATTTTTTACATGAAAGGCTTCTTTCTTGCTATGTAGTTAATAATAAAATATATACTACGTGTTTTTGGGTGTGAGACGTAGTTTGGACAAAGTTGTCGATGATTCTTCCTATTTTGAAGTCATGCAGTGTTAAACTCCCTGTCACCGATCCATCTTGCAGTGTAAAACAAAACAGCGACAAAATTCAAGCCCAGATAGTCATGCAGTGTGAAAACAACTGTGACACGACTACTTTGAAAATCATGCAGTCTGAACTCGGCATTATAAAACTGAAAATAGTCACATCAACCAGAGGATTTCAGTTGCTGAACAGCACTTCTGTGCATATAACCCATTCGTAAAACAACACAATCTACATCAGCTTTGCGTGACTTAAATAGTTCTAAAACATAACGTTACCTGTCTAACAGAAATACTTCAGCCATGATGTTGTCTGGGGTTGAGCGAGGTCGATCAGTTTGTCATTGTATCATGTCTGATGTGAAACATCACGATGGACGATGGCATTGTAATCATAGGCGGCGGTGAATTTATAATTTATGAATAATTAATGAATTCATAATGAATTAATTGTTTATAGCCTACCATTTCAACTACCTGACCCACAGGGATATGTTTCACCCAGAACCACATCATAAATAAACAAAAGTTTACCTAAGTTACACACAAATTACCACCTGTCAATCACTTTTTCCGCAAGACTTTGGCATGAATAGGCAGAGTGATCTGTGTTGTTATAATGGCGTCGACAAACTTGGTTGGTAAAAAAGGTGTAAAACCAACAGGAACTAACCAACAGTGTCTGAGGTTTTCGCTAAAATACAAGCATGACGCTGTGACGTTACCTGATAGATTCAAAAGACCGAAGAGTCGTTACATGAAGACAAGATTAATTAAATATCACATTTCACAACTATAGTGAGATGAGATCCAGCAGTGCATCCTTGATAAACTGTCTGACGTGCTCTGCTCTCTAGGGTTTTGTGCTCGAAGCACCCGCTGACTGCCTGGAGCTCAGATGTGTGTGTATGCTAGAGCGCATGACAGAGTGTTTTGGCTGTTCCGAAAATGCTAGATGAAACGTCAGTGTGGACGTGGATAGTTTTCGATCTGAAATGCCATTTTAAAACTTATGATGTATTAATGTAAACGGGTGTGTGAGTGTGTATTTTTTGTGAGCGGGTTGCTGCTGCGACTGAGGCAGGGAGGAGGATCGAGATGCCGGCTCAGCATCTTGATGTCTATCTGCCATTGGCTTCATCTATCAACACAACTCTAGTGTCATCCTTCCTCCAGCGTGCAATAGAAACTCCGATATTGATTTAGGATTCTAAAAAGTTTTGATTCGGCATTTGTTTTTACCGCTGTCACTCTCTCGTGTGAATGTGGCATGCGTATACGCGCAAATGATGGATCTGCGTGAACAGGGGTGCGCCGATGTACAAATCTACATTTGCTGACAGACAGTTTGGGCTACTTATCAGAATTATGGGAATTGTCAGCCTGATACATTTTAATAGGATGATTTTTTTTTATTCTTATGCCTTATCCAGAATATAAAACACATATAAATACATTTAGATCATTTACATTAATCATTACTATTGGAATGTGAGGAGACTTTAAACCAGCACAACAAAAAAATGTTTCTGAAGACAATCACCTACTGCACCTTACCTAAGTTAATGAGGTTAACCAGGCAAGTTAAGACAATTACGCAAGTCTTTGTATGATTTGTTTTGTAGACAATAAAAAAAATTGCTTAAGAGAGCTAATAATATTGACCTTAAAATAATTATTTTTAAATGTAAAAAAAAATAAAAATAAAAACTGCTTTTATTCTAGCCAAAATAAATCAATTAAGACTTTGCCTGTCATCATCCTGCACTTTGTCTCCATTCCCCTAGAGAGTTTCCGCACTGCCTTAATTCTTCCTCATATGCTCTTGTTTACTTAATTTCGATCACCTGTGACTCCTTCCAGCCTGTGTATTTAAGTTGTATTTAAGTTGTATGTAAGTTTTTTTCTGTTCCTCAATCGGTTTTTGAGTCGGCCTTGGTGAACTTGCCTTGTGTTTTGCTTTGCCTGTTGCTTGCTGCTTAATTGTCTATTTGTTTTCACCTCTTGTGGAGTTTTCTTTATATGTCTATTCTACTGTTTAAATATATTTATATGTCTCATTCTGAGAAGAACCTAAATTATCTGTTTTGCTACCTCATTTTTGAGAAGAATCTAAGGGCGTACTCACACTATGTACAGTTCCCTTTAACCGGGCCAAAGCACTCTTGTCCCCCCTTCCGTCTCCCCGGACGGCCCGCACTCTCATTGCATTTGGGCCTGAGCACGCTTACGTCATCGATGATGCGCTATTCAGTGTAAGAGAAGCGCTCTCGGAGATTTCAGTAGAGATTTCTTTATATCATTATATCGTTTTAGTCGTTTGATATGCAGTGACACACAGTCACATATTCCGCCGAACAGATCAGCCACTGCTGGCGCTCATAAACAATCATGACGTCCTCGTGCTGCAGGAATTAGGAGGTTTGCTAAAGGTGCAGCGGTCGTTCAGCGAGGTGTTTGCGTCTTTAATAATCTATGACAGTGTGCGTTCATTAAACAGTAAGAATAATTAATAAATCCATATGAAACAGCCCCCAAAAGTCACGTCTCCTCTTCAGTTTCGGGCTCAGGCGCGCTTTGCACTCTCACTACAAGCGTACCGCGCCAAAGCCCAAGTGAACCGGGCTCAGGCACACCTCTTCCAACCGGCCAACTGTACCGTGCCTGAGCCTGATTCAGCGCACTCACACTTTTGCAATTATCCGGGAAACGGGCCTGAGCACGGTTCGGATAGCATAGTGTGAGTACGCCCTAAGTTGACTTTTTTAAATAAATCCTTGACTTCTGGATTCCAAGTGTTTTCGTTTGGGTCCAACACAACTGCCCCTGTGGCTCAGTGGTTAACTCACCCATTTCAAGACCCATTTGTGACATTGTCCAGAATGAATGAATGAATGAATGAATGAATGAATGAAAAAATAAATAAATAAATAAATAAATAAATATTATAAGAAATGCTGTGAAATTATGCTTGCTCTGTTAAACATTGTTTGGGAAATATTTGAAAAAGAAAAAATAAAGTGACTTCAAAAATATAAATAGACTTCAACTGTATACAGCTAAGCTCAAAAATGCATCTGTACCTTTGTAAATGTATGTGTTTGAGTAAAAGGATTCTTACTCTTGCAGGTGGACTTCTCCTCCAGCCCTTCCCATATCGCATTAGCTAAGCACTTGATGGTTCTCCTGCCCCCTAGATAGTAGCCGGGGGAGCAGCTCAGCATTATTTGTGCACCAAACTCATTCAGGGAGCCTGAGATGAGACGCCACACCATGTGTTCTGAGAGCATGCTCTCAATGTTAGGGCACTGAACCGCTGCAGGACAGAAAGAGAAGAATGCATTAATGAAAAAAAAAAAAAAACATGATCTTGTGGGTCTTGCAACTAGAAAAACTAGAGCTTACAGGAATTATTGGCTAGATATACACTGAAGTGAAAAGTTACTGACAGCATTTCTCGTGACCTTTTTATTTATATAATGATATACTATTACAAACTCACTGTAAAGTGTGACCAATACAATATTTGGTGACACTACCAGAAATTCACAGTATTAACAGGTCATTAACTAACTACTAATTAGCTGTTTATTAATAGTTAGTTGGGTTTAGGTTTTGGGTCAGACTAGGAATGCAGAATACCCTCATATTTTATAACTACTTATGAACATCTTAACATTGATATTTACATTAGATGTCGCCTACGCTATTGTTGTATATTGGAAGGAATGCATCAATAGAGCTGCCATTTTGGTACAGGGTAGCTCACCTTTGAAATAAAAGTGGGAGCAAGGTGCAGTGGATGACTGAACATCCGTTATACCTGTATTCTGCACTTGCTGCTATTGCACTCCTGGTTAGACCTAAACTGCATTTCGTTACCTCGTACTTGTACATGTGTAATGACTATACAATTGAATCTAATCTAATCCAGAGCCATACACATATTTACATATATACATATATTTATGATCGGGAGGTCAGTATGCACAGTATTTTTCCCGGTGGTCAGTATGCACATTTTTTATACATTTTTATTATGAAAACTATCATTTTACATCACTTCTTTACATCGATGTGTGCATGAAAATGCATTATCCACCCTCCCTGTTAAATTTGATCTAATCCACGTCCTGAAGCACACCGCCTCTCCTGCATTCACTTTTAATTCTAACTGCAGGAGTGATTTGTTTGTGAATGAATCTCTGTTATAAATGATTCGTGTTAACCATCGATATCCCTGCAACTCAGTGTACACATCCACCTTAAAGACTGAAATGGTGTAAATAGTATTTTATTATTCAGTAATTTAGGGTGGAAAGTATGCACATTGAGGTGCACACACTGTTACGTTATAAATTACTTGAAAAACTAGCCGTTATTTCACTTAGTCGACAATTAATCAAGTTTCTGGCACCGCAGTGTCTTATTGTCATGTTTCATTCTCATTGTTTACTAATTTTATTCAACAAAACTAGCATAAGCCTAGTATTTAATGCAAGTTTGTGCTACTTTGCCTCATGGTCAGTGCAGTAAGAGACTGTATAATCATCAGTAACGTTACTCTTGAGCACAAAAGTTCGTAACATACAGAATCGTGAAAAAAATCTAAAACACAACAAAACAAAACAACAGTTTTATGTTTTTACCAGTTGTTTTGTATTATTGTATTATAGAACTAAAAATGAATGTTTATAAGGATCTTTAAACGTATACTTATAAATGATGATTCTTGTTTTAATATGGAAATTATTCATAAAAATCACTTTGCCTTTCCAGTCATATTTATTTTCATAGATACTGTAATAAAGAAGGAGTTGTTCAACACTTTTGTACCTTTTATATGAGAACAATTGTGTACCTTCATTTCAGTTGTACCATAAAAGGCACAGAACAGTATCATATGAGGTCCTTTCAATACCATATAAGGTACAATTTTTGCAAAGCTACAAAACTGTTCCTCAAGGAACATTATTTGTACCATTGTGTACCTTTTTTTCTGAGAGTGTACACAACGCAGCATCTTCAGATTTGCTTTGGTCTTGACTAAGTGCAGTTGAAGGACTGTTGTCCTGGGAGCACTGTACAAATATGGCGGCGGTATTGACACATGCTCAGGGTCTGTATGTGATATCTAGTGTATATGTCTATGATATCTTAATGAAAGGCAGATAATAAGCCAGTAGTTAATAGCATGAATTGTGACCTAAACTAAAGTGTGTTATTGGTCACACTTTACAGTGAGTTTGTAGTAGTTGAATACTTGTTGTTGAATAACACTTGTACAGCATTCGATAGTCGTAGTTTAATATGGACTAATGCATTGTATAAATCTAGCTATGCTTGTTAACATTAACACACTGTGAGATGAACTAACAATTAACACATTTATTTACATTAATTATTGTTAACTAAGATGAATAAAAGTTGTAATAAATCAGGGGTCTCAAACTCAAAATTTATGACTCGCCCTCCTTCTCCCTCTGGCCCGCAACTGACGTCAAAAGTATAACGAGATTCGGCCAGCCAAAACATATATTTTTTAACCACTATCATGGTTATGCAGTCGTGTCTAGCCACCTGTGGTTTTGACCCATCACCTAGTCAACATTTAAAGTACTGCATTCGGATTAGTTTTACTTTAATTTTATCTCAGTGTACGGTAGAGAGAAACACACATGCGTTTTAATTCTGTGGCTGATTAAATCGATAAAATATATCACCGTTAGTGCGCTATTATTACTAAAGACCTATATTTGTAAATATTCAAGTGTCGTTTGATTATAATTGGTTTTATACCACTTGTATTTTGTTGTACAAACACATCTTCATGGCTTATATGCTATGCTGGTGGCGTAACAAATAGGATAATTTTGCTAACATACGATTCAAATGGTTTGATTTAATAGATTTTCCTCGTATGCTTATTAAGATTTGCATAAATACTGTGTTCATTAGTAAAATTGTACTGCTGGTTGAATTGAACTTGTTAAATGTTAATATATACATACTTATCCCCTCTTTTATGTAGTTTTACAAAAAAAAAAAGAGATACTGTATTGAGAAGACCGATTGCCAGTAAAATCTTACGCTTTACTATTCTTACGCTATTACACAACACAATTAGTTGGGGCATAATAATAATTACTGTGCCTATTATTTGTAGTATTTAAACTACCCCTTCAATATGTACAACAAGAAACAAAAAGCTAGGGTTTTGACTGCATATACTCTGTGGAAGAATGACTGAGTGTGTCTAACACTCGGCCATACACACAACAACCACATATATATTTCAGCAGTTGTCGTGTGACACGATAAACATGCTGCTTAGCATTATCACTGGTGACAGGTAATGCTTGAAAAATAAATGTAGGTTATCCTAAGATGCATCAATTATGTCAGGTTTCTACTTTTTTTCTTGTGCTTAAATGTGAAAATTGACGTTCTGTGAATTGTCAGTCGCTGAAATGGCCCCCCGCCAATTTGAGTTTGAGACCTTTAATCAATAATAAATGCAGAGACAAAAATAAATGCATTGTTCATTGCTTGTTCATCTCAGTAAATGCATTGACTAACATTGTGTTATCATTTTATGTTATATTATTATTTTTCAACTGTTTGGTGTTTTAAAAAACGCCAGTCCTTAAAACTGTGTGTGAAACTCCACCGCTTAGGCATGTTGAACTGTACAAACATTGAATGTTTTCGCTCTTCATCCGCAAGCAACCAATGAAAGGATTTGCTTTTCTTTCAAAGTTTTAAAACATTCCTGATGCATTTTTGTTCTTGAATGTGTTTTCATGCATAGGTGGTGGACACAGTGAAAGTGGAAACATAAGGTTTCAGAGTAACAATGCTGGAGCCAGCATGTAACAGATGGTCTTTTGATTGAACGGCACAGAGCAGAGTTCAAATTCAAAACAAGCTTAATTTAGTGCAGCCACATCAAACTGCATGCTGGGACATATGTAGAGTAAAATATCTTAAGTAGTCCAACACATCCAACCCAGGCTCATTAAAGATACGTGCCCAGGGCTACAAATGGGAACCGTGAAATATGTTCTACGTCTGCCATCAGTTTCTGTTTTACTGGGCCACGTTTTCACACACTGTTAACAATTTCCTAAAGAATATACAGTAACTTGCAGGCAGCAGATTGCAGGTGACTTTGCTGTAAATGGATTACAGCAAGTATACTGTATTTACATTTAGAGCACCATTTATGTTGCTTATCTTTATATTTACTGTAGAATATACAGTCATTTTTACAATGCAGCTTTAAAATACAGTAACATACTGCATAACTGTCCTACAGTAAAATTCAGATCTAACTACAAATCAGTTCACCAGTAACCTACAATAAATCAATTTCAGAAAAAAAAATATTGTACTTACATTTACAGTACCGTTTATGATGCTTATTATTATATATACAGCAGAATATGCCTTAACTTTTACAATGCAGCTTTTAAAATACAGTAACATACTGCATAACTGTCCCACAGTAAAATTCAGAACTAGTTGCAGTTCAGTTCACCAGTACCTTACAGTAAATCAATTACAGCGAAATACTGTATTTACATTTACAGCACCATTTATCTTGCTTATCTTTATATCTACTGTAGAATATAAAGTAGTTTTTACAATGCAGCTTTAAAATACAGTAACATACTGCATAGCTGTACAGTAAAATTCAGATCTAGTTACAGTTCAGTTCACCAGTAACTTACAGTAAATCAATGACAGCAAAAATACTGTATTTACATTTACAGTACCATTTATGTTGCTTATCTTTATAATTACTGTAGAATGTACAGTATTTTTTTACAATGCAGCTTTAAAATACAGTAACATACTGCATAACTGTCCTACAGTAAACTTCTGATCTAATTACAGTTCAGTTCACCAGTAACTTACAGTGAATCAATGACAGCAAAAATACTGTAATTACATTTACAGCACCATTTATCTTGCTGTTTATGTATTTACAGTATTGCATAGCTTTACTGTAGTATATACAGTAATTTTCACAATGCAGCCTAAAAATACAGTAACATACTGCATAACTGTCCTACAGTAAAAATCTGTTCATATTACAGTTAAATACTGTGTAATTTACAAAAATCATTGACAGTGCATATGTGCCAATTGCATGACTTTCTCCTTAATTCTTTAGAAGCCGATGTGTACATTTCTGTGAATCTCAACGTCCATCTAATGCATGTCTGTAAGAGAAGCTGGTCAGTTTGCCGTATGCCCTTCCCTTAACCCAACCAATACTGTTTTCCAAAGCAAATTAAAAGGGAAAAGGCCTAATGGCCACGTTTTTTACAATGGTTTCACATTGATTTTTTTGGTTTTGTTTCTGAAATTGTATTTCGTCATCCTCAAATCTCTACATATAACATTAAATGAGCTACCAAGCAAACCGATCCAACCAGAAAAGCCTTTCATACTGAGGTAAGTGGTCAGCAGTAGTGTAAAAAGGAAAATAAGTTGTCGCCAGCTTCATACCACCCTGTGGCGTTTCTTTTTACACACAGAATGCAGCCAGACGTAGCCCCGGGCACTTATTTCATGGTTCCCAAAAATGTAGCCCTGGGCACATGTTCCCTATGTGCCTGAGTTGCAAACATCTTTCCTTCCTCCTGTCTTTATCTCATCATGCTCCATGTCAAGATTTTATGTCTCTCAGCTTGTGCTCAGCTTGTGTAAAAGTAAACAGGATCAGCGCACTGCTATCTTAGCTCTCAAAAGACAAATTAATTAGACCTTAGTTTTAACCTACAAGGTCTTCATCAGGTCATACGGGAAATATAAGAAAACCTTAGACATGCCTTTCTTATAATTGTAATCATATATGTGTTTATTTTTGTATATGTGTGTCACGTTATGTTCTGGTGTTCCTGTGTTTGTTGTGTTATGTGACTTCCCAGTGTGTTGTTCCATGTGCTCCTGAGTTATTCCATGCACTTCATGTGCTTCTTTGTTCTGTTTTCCCACCACTAAGGGCATACTCACACTATGCTATCCGAACCGTGCCTATGCCCATTTCCCAGATCGTTTGAGAAGTGTCTGAATCTGGAGCAGGCACGGTACAGTTGGCCGGCCCTGGCTCCGTTGGAAGAGGTGTGCCTGAGCGCGGATCACTTGGGCTTTGGCGCGGTACGCTTGTAGAGTGTGCCTGAGCCCGAAACTAAAGAGGAGACGTGACTTTTGGGGACTGTTTCATATGGATTTATTAATCATTCTTACTGTTTAATTAACGCAAACTGTCATAGACTATTAAAGACGCAAACACCTCATTAAACGACCGCTGCACCTTTAGCAAACCACCTAATTCCTGCAGCACGAGGACTTTATGATTGTTTAAGAGCGTCGAAAGTGGCTTAGCTGTTCGGCGAAATATTTGACTGCGTGTCACTGCATATCAAACGACTAAAACAATAGAAATGTCCAATAATAGAAACGTCCACTGCGCTGAGCGAGTGCACTTCTCTTAAACTGAACAGCACATCATCGATGACGTAAGCGTGCTCAGGCCCGAATGTAATGTGAGTGCGGGCCGTCGGGGGAGATGGGAGGGGGGACAAGCGTGCTTCAGACCGGTTTAAGGCAACTGTATATAGTGTGAGTGCGCCCTAATTAGTTTCATGAGTTTCACCTGTGTTCCTCCTCTGTGTTATTAGAGTTATTATGCCCCTTGTATTTATACCCCTGAGATTGCTTAGTTCGTTGCCTGGTCTCAAACGTCGTTCCTGAAGAACCCTGTGCTCCTATGTGTGTATGTTCCGGTGCTTGTAGTAAGTGTAAATACGTGTTTTCTTGTTGACTTCTGCGATCCAGTGTAAATGTGACAATGTATATGTGTTTATGTATTTGTGTAGGCATATTTTGTTTTTTTTTTGACTTGAGTCAACAATTTTTCTTTTGTCAGTAACCTAGTTAAAATTGGTTAAGTAGTGTTATTATTGCTTGCAGGTGGGGTCTGACAGTGGCGCAGTGGGTAGCACAATCGCCTCACAGCAAGAAGGTTGCTGGTTTGAGCCTCTGCTGTCTCAGTTGACATTTCTGTGTAGAGTTTGCATGTTCTCTCCGTGTTGGCGCTGTTTTTTTTTGGGTGCTCCGGTGTCCCCCACAAGTCCAAAGACATGCACTATAGGTGAATTGGGTAAGCTAAATTGGCCGAAGTGTATGCATGTGAATGAGTGTGTATGGGTGTTTCCCAGTGATGGGTTGCAGCTGGAAGGGCATCCGCTGCGTAAAACACATACTGGATAAATTGGTGGTTCATTCCACTGTGGCGACCCTGGATTAATAAACGGACTAAGCCGACAAGAAAATGAATGAATGTTTGTAGGTGTGATGTCTTGAGTTTGACTATCGCTGCAACTAAAATTGCATACTACTCAGTAGGTACTACATTTTAACTTGAATTTAACTACATGACCGTTAGAGAAGTATGTTCTATATAGTAGTGTTGTAACTACTGGAATTCGATACAAGTCGGATGTAAAAACTGATGTAAAAACATCCATTTCCTGCCAACATTTGAACGCATTCTTAAACACCGCTGATTTGCCAATGTGTTCACATGCTCAACAGTAATGACTAGGGACAGATGAAATTTGCGGATATTTTTTTTGCTATTTCTGCGCAGAAGTTTGTTAAAAATCTGCGTATTTATGTGGAATGATGTTGGGATTATCATAACTAAAACCTTAATATATAAATTAAAATGTAATACCTTTTTAACTTTTATTTAATGTTTACAATGTAAATCAAATTAGATCCACATTATTTGGTAAAAAAAGCAAGTCTCTAAAATAAAATATCTACTAAAAGACAGAAAATATTACTTTACAAACTGAATTGTAAATAAATCTTATGAATATTTTCAATATTAGTCAATATTATAACTGACATTAATTTAAAAACTGAATAAATATAAATTTACACACATTTACACCAGTAAATAAACAGAATCAATGATGGGCTAAATCTGCAGAATTATGCGCGCGCAGATTCCGTGCCCTAGCGATGACTGTGATTGGCCTTGAAGGTCATCCGTTCACTGCTCTCACTGCTGTTTTCAGAGTGTAACTACAGATATAGGGACACTGGATCATTTGAAAGCCATGAAGATCAGTCAGTTCATCCGTGGATTGCTCAAATGTCAGCTTATACACAAACCAGCTGTTTGCAGCATCCCTATATCTATAGATAAATATTACAATTTAGAATTTAAAACAACTTAAGTTACAAAACTAAAATTAAGTAACAAAATTATTTCTTTGATAGCTGGAAAAGAATATTTGAACCTATTAGTTTACACCAGGGCTATTCAATTGGCGGCCCGCGGGCCGAACCCGGCCCCCAAGACCATTTTTTCTGGCCCTTCAATTAGTTTGAACAAGACATCAGAAATAAATTTAGTTCAGTCGAAAAACAGCCGCAATAGTTATGAAGTGACGTGTCTGTTCAATTCAGCACGAGTTGCAGTTGAAGGCTGCGCATGGAGTCACCTGACATTAAGCGAGTGGAGCAGGCAGCAGAAAACATTTGGATATTTTTGTAGAAAAGGCCTTTTATACAATGCACTGATATCGTTATTAGGGATGCAACGATTCGCCGATTTCACTGCGCTTTAATTCATCACGGTTAATTATTCGTAAAGGCTTCTCAATTGCGCGTTTCTGTTGCACGGAACGAAACTGCTGCAATTAAACAGTTATGCCACCTGTGCGCTAGTTTAAAAGTTCTGAGCTTGTACGCCGATGCCAATGCAAGCACACTGGATTAACTATAGCGGCGTGCCGTTCCACTATCACGTCCTTTCCGCGCGCATGTTTGTTATTTCTAATGTAGAATACGCCAATGTGTGTGCGCAAGCGGAACAATGCGCTCGCGGCTTTCCGGGCGCACGATTTAGAAAACATTGCGGTGAGGTTGTGCGTGGCTTTCAGTGCAATGTAAACAAAAGATATGTTAGACGAATTGTTATTAAAATGATTATGTATGTACAGTGTCAGAAATAAAGGTACAGGAGCTGTCACTGGGGCAGTACCTTTTCAAAAGGTTCATGTACCCAAAGAGTCCACAGTGGAACCTCACAGGTGCATATTCGTACACAAATGTGCATAAAAAGCACCTTTGAGGTACCATTATAGACCATTCAGATACAAATATGTACCTTTTGAAAAGGTACTGCGCCAGTGACAGCTCCTGTACCTTTATTTCTGAGAGTGTATGAACACAGATTATAACAACAGTTAATCTAAATAATTAGGCCTACCTAAAATAAAGCTAAAATTTACATTAGACGCAATTACCGTGAAACCATGATTATTCATCAGACTATATTCATACAACCAAAATCTATAATTGCTGCATCCATAACTGTTGTGCAGTTCAAAACACATAAATGTGTTTGAATGTAGAAGAAGCCTACTTAAACAATGCACTGCTTTTGTTGTGCTTTGAAATAAAACATTTGAATGTTTGTTAAAAAAGCCACATTGTAAAATGCAGTGTTATTATGTAGTTTCAAAATACAACATATTAACATTTTAATGTAAAAAAAGCCAACGTGGGTGTCTTAAGGAGCAAAAATGCAACATATGTAGTTGCGTCCTCACTCATATTGCAAGTCATACCTCTCTGGCCCTTCGTTTGGGATGCTCTTCATGAACTGGCCCCCATGACAAACTAATTGAATAGCCCTGGTTTACACTATACTGATGCCCTGTTTTAAGGCTTTATTAGTGATAATAGTTAGGAATGTTGGACCAATATTGCCTTTTATTGGCCCACTGATGGTTTAATGGTTTCCACTGAGTGGTACGGTACGGTACGGTATGGTTCAGTACGGGTTTAAGGCTGTTTCCACTGTCTAAAAGCGTACCGAACCGAACCGTACCGTACCGCTTTTTAGTCACCCTTTGCAAAGGGTCCCAAGGGTACCAAAGAGTGACCTAAAGGCGGAGCTAGACACGCAGCTGAACGCTATTGGTTACAGAGATACGTCATTTGCTCGTGCAACAAGCAGAATGAAAACCGCCATGTTTAATACACAGCTGAGAGACAATGCTCCGAAATAATATAAGCATATAATAACGAGCCATGGTCGACCCAAGCTTAAACACACCTTGTTGTCGTCTTGAACAGCCACAAAGCCAAGAGAAGAGCAGATTCTTATGGGTTACGAGCCCATAAGCGGGAACGCGAGAGGTTTCGCTTGTCTCTTGCGCTCGCGTGCTTGTCAATATTTGAAACAACAAAGTTCTTAACCTGGACTATTATAAACTCAGAATGACGGAATTACTCTCTAACGAGAGAATAATGACGGAGAGGCTACATGTACTGGTGAAGATAAAAGATACAGATGAGAGGTCTGCACTGACTGTGGGCTATATTTCGTATTGTTTTTGAACCTAAATAAGGACTAAATTTCTGCTGTGTGTAGTTTTTCTGTAATTTGGTAACATCGGAGACTGTGTGGGGCTGTATGTGTTCATATATGCTGCATTTATTTATTTATTTATTTGATATAATCGCGGACCGTAGGCTATTTTGCATCATTGATCTAGTTATAATCAGATCATGTTCAGTCAGTAATGAACATTTATACACCAGTGTTTATGTGTCTAATAAAAAATCTGTGTTGTGAGAAGTGCTTCTCGTATGATTTGTGAACGATCCGTACAGCTTTACTGTAGACATTTCCTCGAGCAAAAATGACGTCGACTGAAACTTTCTGGTGACACCACACCCACCAAAAGAGTACCCTTTTGCAGTGGAAACGCAAGCCTGATAAAGGTGACCTGTACCGACCCGTACCGTACTGTACCACTCAGTGGAAACGGGCCATAAGTGTGAATTGTTGAGTGGGCTTAAAGAAAAGTCAGTAAAAGTATTTTTAGTAAATATGACTTTTTTGGGTCACACTTTATTTTGATGGTCCGTTTGTTGAATTTAAGTTACATGTCAACTAATTCTCGTTAGATTATAAGTAGACTGTTAGGTTGGGGTTAGGGGTAGGGTTAGTGTAAGTTGACATGTGCTTGCATAAGTTTCTTATAGTCAGTTAAATGTCTGTTGAATGTCAGTATCAACAGATATCAAGTAGACAGTCTACTAATACTCAAATGGACCATCAAAATAAAGT